>JAANYP010008016.1:175000-307635 GCA_020465985.1 Centrapalus pauciflorus | reverse complement strand
AAAATTCAGAGATGAGCAGAAATTTGAATTTGATACGTTGCCACTTACAATGATGTTAGCATCAAGAAATAGACGGAAAGGTGAATTAGTTCTCCGATATTCTTCATCCTTGTTCAGAACGACTGTCCAAACATCAACAACAGATGGATCAACATTGCATCCAGGCATCAAACTCTTAAAGGTTACCCTTTGGAACTTGTTGGCTCCGCCATCGTCAACACAAAAAACTTCTGTACAATATTATAAAGTATATAAAATCAAATAATGTAATTGGTTGTATATGTTCAAAACATGAATATTATGCAGTGTTTGTATATCGTTAGTGGTTTCTTACGATGGTTTCTTCCTCAGCGCAAAAATAGTATCTGCTATCTTTTGATCAACCATTGAAGGCCCGTTGGATATATTAACGGCACAGGCAATGTACGGAGACTTTAGTGCAGGCGCAACAGTTTTTGCTCTTTGGGTACGCGTAGCAATCTGTTGACGGGTGGTGTAACAAAATCATTATTCTGCAGAGTCGGCAACAGAAATCTAACTTCCTCCTTTCTTCTGCGCTCCAACAACTATTAAAATTAAAATATCAGTTATATTTGCTGTTACTATATGAAAATCAAAAATAGATGATAAACAGAAGGAGATGGATACAAACTTAACTTACCAGAAGATGGTATCCGTGACTTAGATGAACATTCTCCTGATATATGTACTTCTTTCCCTTTTGCATTTGCTATGATGAATTAAACATCAGGGTTGAACTTTTGGAAAAACATTAAAATAGTATGCTATCTTATTTCTTAAAAAAGATATACGTGGACATGTACAAACAACAATGTCAAATTACTTTGTAAATGTAAATTGAATATTTTAGTCAGATGTATAATTAACACAATTAGAGTCATGATATACCACTCAGTGAGGCATCAAATTTTTCTGGAATCGGCACGAGTTTGATGAAATCTACCATCGTTCCTTTGGCTATAATGCAACAACATTTTATCATGCATATGTTATACAAATGAAAAACTTACAATGGTAAAAACAAATATATTTTAAGAACCGCACCTGCTAATGATGTGTCGTAAGCTCTTTCATCTCTGACAATTATTTGATCAGCATGTTTCTGATTAATTAACCCTGTATCACCGATGTATATATATATATATATATATATATATATATATATATATATATATATATATATATATATATATATATATATATATATATATATATATATATATATATATATATATAGGGTCAAAATCCCTTTTCAAGACAATAATATTGGTAATTAAGTATATACTCGACTAATATATCATGTGTGAAACATATAATGTACTGATGCGATACCTTCGGAATGAACAACCAACTCCTGAGAAAGACCAAGTGAAAATGTAGGCATGTCACCATCAGATCTTTTCACAGACGTAGATCCGCCAGTCCGCCACAGGTGACTTTCTCTGCCGACTCCCTTTCTACTCTGATACAAGTATTGTTCACCTCGTCACGTATACCGGGTCTTGCAAGCCATTGTGTTAATGTTTCCTGTTCTGGTGTAACATCATGTTTCGGAAACTCCCCGGCCGTCATTACATCTGGTGTATCTTGAGGGCCATTCAGTGGTGTTGGAACAGAACGAGTATTGGCCTCATGGTTCTTATTTTCATTCCCAGTTGTGCATCTTGCAAAAAAACTACTTATAACGCCTCTCCTGTGAATGATATCTTCATTATCCGGAAAAGCCTTAACGGCCTCTTCAATAAGCTGGTCACCTAAGTCTCTTGCACCGGTTAATGTAGCAATGCATTCATCCATAAGCTCAATATAGTACTGCATTGAAATATAAGATGTTGTCTATTCAATAATATGGGAAATTAACATAATCTAAGACATTGATTTTGTTGTCTTTCTAGAATAATTACCTCTGGATTCCTTCTGATATCTTTAGACGTCCCTTGTTCTCGTTCACCTCCATCACTTGATCCACTAACATTTTCATTATCGTTAGATTCAGACCCGCCTTCTGAAAAATAAAAAATTTTAGAAAAGATTGTTAGACATAAATATGGAACACATACTATTGAACCCTTGTTCGGTTTAAATTATAAATGTTTTGACATACCATCAAGTGCATCCATCCTTTGTTCCACGAGTTTTATCCCTTCAATTGCACACAAGCCAAAACCGCCATTGGCGATCTCATGCATCTCACGATCACGAATATTCTTGGTATCCCAACATTTAAAGATCCCAGTTGTTTTATCGACAGGAAGTGTCTCACATCGTGTAAAATGCAGATAAAAAAGCTGCAAACATTAAAGGGACGTTATATGATATCATAGTTAAATGTAGACCCAAAAAGAATGATCATGTTCATACCGTTAAAATAAGCATGGGCCCTGCATAACTACAAACATCAGCATCCCTGGCCCACTCCCTTTTTGATGCCTTCAACGAATCAATGAAGTAAGAGCACCAGTCCATGTGATGTATAGCACGCGTGTCTTTCAGGTTTGGCAGAATAAGCTGGTTTACACCACCGTTCTTTGTACAACCAGCAAAGACCGATGTCATCAGAACCAAAAAATTTAACTTAAAATTCCGTCCAGAACTTGTATTGCCCTTGAGAATTGTTAACACATCTTTCGAGTTGAATTTCCCTGTTGTTCGACCAAACTGGCTTCTCCATTCCACCGTAGCTGGATCATTTTTGTAGCTGATTTTCGGCGTAACAATCGGAATACTGCCCATTGGGAACCCCATGAGATGGCCAAGGCACTCACGTGTAATGGGTATCTTACCAGTCATAGTTTGAATGACACATTCATTATCATCAAACTGATCAAGAACCCAATAAGCCAACCTTCCAGGTATCTCCTTGATGTTTAGTGATAGGATACTCTCGAAACCCATCTTTTTGACAACTTCTTGTTGGGCCGGTTCCAATGCTTTGATTGCCGCAGTCAATGATACTGGAGAACTCCTGATGGCAACTGTTCGGTACAATATATTTGGTTTTTCAATTGTAACATCATTTTTCACACTTCGTTGCCTCTTCACTTCGTTAACATTAGGACTAACACTTTTCTCTCTCTTTCTGTTTGTCTGTTCAGTGTTCGCTTTCGTATCGCAGACGCCATGAGTATCAGATCTAACTACCGGTGGTTCTGTTACATATGACAACATATTTCTTAGTATCATTAATTAAAGGTCTAAACTTATAACTCATAATATATATGCAAAAAAAAAAATTAATACCTGCGTTATATTCAGTGCTTAGATCTTTAGGAACAACATTTAGAACATCCACACGCCCTTTCACTCGTGAATGTAATCGTTCTTCTATCATACGGGTTGAACGATTTAATAACAATTTTATTTAGGTGATAAAGGTGAAAATGTATACCAATTGAGCACGATGAACAAGTACGTTATTAAAAAAAAAACAAGTTTTGTAGTATATTAACATGCATGTTGAAAAAATTCTTAATATATGTACCTGGTGTTTCCATAACAACAGTATCGCTCAATTGAGCATCTTCCTCGTCTCCAGATAGAGTAATTGCCTCATCGAATGTATTGTGAAACCGAAACTTGTTTCTTGGTCGTGTTTGAACCATCTGTTATAATTGCCAATAAATTTATTTAATACAAACCACAAACAAATAAACAGAAATTATATTTATATTTAGATGCGATTCACAAAGAATTCAATATTTTTGCATATACTTTTTAATGAACATATTATGTAAATTTGCACTGCCGGGTATAAGCTGCACAAGTTCAAAAGTGCAGTGATTGAATATTGAAGCATGTTAATCAACATGGGCCAAATGACCCAATATCAGTCAAGTTTCTTAACACCAATATATAACAATAGAACATGTTCATGCAAATCCAGTATATCACACGTTTTAATATCTTCAACAATTAAATACACATAAAAATGCATACATTGCACAACTGCACTGCTATATATACCACTTTGTTGAACATGTTGAAAAAGCATAAAACACGTACAGAAACACGTGTTCAAAATCACACGCTCTTAAACTTTAAATATAAGATTTAATAACAAACTATTTTGAAAATGTTGATTTGAATATACGTTTAGATAACGGAACAAAAAACAAAATTTCTTAAACGCGGACGGCCAATTAAATAGTTATACATATTCAATTTTGGTATAAGTTTGATCTGCACAAGTTAAAATATGTTACCCAACATATAGCCACTGAACAAGTTCGTGCAAGTCAATAGAATTACGGTTTTGAACATGTAGAGCGGGAATCGGCAAATAACATTAAAATTTGTCTGACAACAATAATAAACCAACTCACCCAACACTTGGAACACCACCTCATGTAAATTGAACAGAATCATCTGACACTTGCAAAAAACATGTTAACTAACATAAACCCGAAGCACAACTTCATACAAGTTCATACCATCACACGTTGGAACGATTTCAATCATCAAAATACACAGAAAAAATTCTTAATAACAGTAAATCTTAATAACAGTCAATAATCAAAATACACGTTGGAACGATTTCACACTGAACATGTTCAAATGGGTTTATCGAATTGAACATGTTACACCACCTAAAACCAAATACCGAATACACACAGTGAACAAGGTTTTTGAACAAATTTAAATTTAGTGTTAACAAACATGAACCCTAAACCCGAAATAAGATCACAGTTATGTACACCTTCTAAAAAAAAAATCATTAATGCAAATCTGAATCAACCCGTTGAACATGTTCACTAAATAATTTAAAAGACCTCGAAACCCCCAAATCGTATATATAAAACAGACATCTTATAGTTGCATATTGAACTATATTGATCAACGTAAACCCTAATTCCCAAAATCAGACAACAATGAGAACACCCATTGATAACATTTTGAACATGTTCAAAGGAATACCCATATTGAACATGTTATATAAAATTAACTCTACTATAAAAACATTCATGTAATCAAATGTTTCCGACATTAGCATATTGAGCAACTTAAAAAAGCAAAAACCCTAAATACCGAAATAAGACACCACGGTAAGGCAATCGAACAGACCACATTTGCACAAGTTCAAACAGACTTCAATTTCATTAACGACACACCAACTAAAAAAAGTAATAATAAATGGATTCATGAAAGAAAAAGACGTAATCGATTGAAGTGATGTAATCGAACAACAAAGAATGTTACTGATTGTCGAACATGTTCAATACTAACCGCTGATGTGCAGTAATGGTGATGGAGAAGAACAAAAAATGGGAGCTTCTTTCAGGGTTGCTGCTTCGATTATCCTCTTCTGTCGTTCAATCGATCAACAAAATAGAGTATATGATGGCGGATTGGCGGTGGTACAACAGGCAGTAACCGTAGGAGAGAATAATCAGGGATTAGAATCTTCTAATTAAATGAGATAATTTTATACCCATAATACCCTTGATTGTATTTTACCAAACATAAATTAATCAGTTTTTTCCTTTTCTTTAATATACCAAATTAATGAAAATGATTGGTTGAGAATTGTTTTCCAGTATTCCAATCAAATATGGTTTTCCATGGATCTCGACCCTATATATATATATATATATATATATATATATATATATATATATATATATATATATATATAGAATTTGGTTCCACATCGTCCCTTGTGAAAGCCTGCGTATCCAGCATACCAAGGGTATTTTCGTAATTGCAGCGACCATTCACATTGCTTAAATTCATCATTCACATTAAGTGATCATTCACATTAGTCAATTGATCATTCACATTACTTAATTGATCATTCACAACACTTATTTAACTATTTATACTTCTTGTATACTTATTTGACCATTCACATTACGTAATTGACCATTCACATTACTTAAATGATCATTCACATTACTTAATTAATCATTCACATTACTTAATTGACCATTCACATTACTTAAATACATTTAACATTGATGGTATGTAGAAGATGAAGTCTAACATTGCTGTTCTCGTCATTCATCAAATGTGAATGGACATTTACCTAATGTGAATGACCATTCACATTAGAAGATTGATCATTCACAAAACGTAGTTGACAATTAACAGGACTAATGTAAGGTGCTGATATTATTTCAGCAATGTGAATGGTGAAATTTACTAATGTGAATGGCCATTCACATTACCTGAATGATCATTCACATTGGTTGATGTTCTTAATGTTTGATAGATTTGAGAATTTGAGCGTTACATGAATGACCATTGTTACTGTTTGTCATTAATCTTGTTACTGCTTGTTAGTAGTTGACGATGCACAGCATACATGCTGTGCTGATATGGTACAACCAATGTGAATGGTAAATTTCCTAATGTGAATGGCCATTCACATTAGCTGAATGATCATTCACAATGGTTGATGTTATTAATGTTTGATAGATTTGAGAATTTGAGCGTTACATGAATGACCATTGTTACTGTTTGTCATCAATCTTGCTACTGCTTGTTAGTAGTTGACGATGCACAGCATACATGCTGTGCTGATATGGTACAACCAATGTGAATGGTAAATTTCCTAATGTGAATGGCCATTCACATTAGCTGAATGATCATTCACATTGGTTGATGTTATTAATGTTTGATAGATTTGAAAATTTGAGCGTTACATGAATGACCATTGTTACTGTTTGTCATTAATCTTGTTACTGCTTGTTAGTAGTTGACGATGCACAGCATACATGCTGTGCTGATATGGTACAACCAATGTGAATGGTGAAATTGACTAATGTGAATGGCCATTCACATTAGCTGAATGATCATTCACATTGGCTGATGTTATTAATGTTTGATAGATTTGAGAATTTGAGCGTTACATGAATGACCATTGTTACTGTTTGTCATTAATCTTGTTACTGCTTGTTAGTAGTTGACGATGCACAGCATACATGCTGTGCTGATATTATTTAACCAATGTGAATGGTGAAATTGACTAATGTGAATGGCCATTCACATTAACTGATTGATCATTCACATTGGTTGATGTTATTAATGTTTGATAGATTTGAGAATTTGAGCGTTACATGAATGATCATTGTTACTGTTTGTCATTAATCTTGTTACTGTTTGTTAGTAGTTGACAATGCTCAGATTCACATGTTGTGCTGATATTATTTTACCAATGTGAATGATCAAATAAGCAATGTGAATGATCATTTAAGTAAGGTGAATGATCAATTAAGTAATGTGAATGATCATTTAAGTAACGTAAATGGTTAATTAAGTAATGTGAATGATCATTTAAGTAATGTGAATGATCAATTAAGTAATGTGAATGATCAATTAAGTAATATGAATGATCAATTAGTCAAATAATTATTGTGAATGATCAAATAAGTGTAAAAGAATTGTAAATAGTCAAATAATTCTTGTGAATGATCAAATAAGTGTTGTGAATGAATAATTAAGTAATGTGAATGATCAATTAACTAATGTGAATGATCAATTAATGTGAATGATGAATTAAGTAATGTGAATGGTCGTTGTAATTACGAAAATACCCTTCCAGCCAAAAAAAGGGGGGACGCGCATGGAATTGCATTTTTTATCACAACCATTGATTTATTTAATCTTGTGGCTTTGGATGGGTACCCTTGGTACACTGGATTTTTGAAGGGACTCTTTTGAACCTAAATATATATATATATATATATATATATATATATATATATATATATATATATATATATATATATATATATATATATATATATATATATATGTAACAACCTAACTTTTGACCAAGTTGTAAATTCAGTATTTTGAACCGATAATGTAATATTATTACATTATTTAAATTATAATTTAATTAAGTTATGAAATATTTAATTAAATTATATAAATATTTATATTATGAATTAATAAATTATTAAAGATAATTAAATAAAATAGATATAATATACAAAAATGAAAGTGGGTTAACTAGCAAAATAACTAGATGAAGTATATAAACGTGATTTACTATTCAAAAATCAGATTCTCTCTCTCTCTACTCTCTCTCTAACTTTCTCTCTCTACTCTCTCTCTACCTTTGCTCTAAATTATCTCCCAAACCGACCGTCCGATTATCAAGTTATACATATTGTTTGAAAGATCTCGGAGAATACTACACGAATCTGCTATCTCCTGCGTGATTTCATACGAATTTGAGGTAAGAATCGATATTTTTAAGTTTTTATATATTTCGGTTTTTCGAATTTATTAGTTATATGAAATTTAAAGCTATTTTTATGGAGTTTAACTAGAATTTGTATAATATAATCGAACATAGGTTTGTTACGTAACATATTCGTGATTTTAGGCCTAAAAATGTATGTTTTAAAACTGCAAATATGAACAAACTCGAGTTGCCAAGAACAAACTCGAAAATACATGAAACAAACTCGAATTTGAGCTAAATTCGAAATTATATTCGAATTTAATCAATAAATTCGAATTAACTCCTCGAATTTAAGCATGTGTGAGTGTTCGAATCTATTCTTAAATTCGAAGGGGGGGGGGTCTCGAAATTAGCATATCAAAATTAATCTTCTAGAAGTGAGTTTGGATTTTGACTTTTGGTCCCCAAAATTGAAATGAAGACTTTCGAATGTGATGCATGGTATTCGAATTTAAGTACATTCAAAATAGATTTTCGATTTTAATTTATATTCGAAATTTAAGTCTTTCAATTTATATTAATATATTCGAATTTAATTATATAAATTCGAAACCCACTCCTTAAATTCGAATATATTGAATAAAATACTTGGACAACGCATAAAATAATGAGATAGTTAGCAAAATAATTATATATTAATATTTATAATATATTTGATCCTTTGAGAATTTAATATGAACAAAAGAAAATTAGATGAATGACAAGTTATCAGTATCAGATATAATAAAGATTTAAAGACTGAAAGATAATGATATTGATATGATTTTTGACACGATAATTCTGGACAGGTTCAGTGAAATTCTGAACAAAGATTTAAAGATTTATAAAGTGGGTCAAATATTTGATTTGACAGAGAACAGATTGAGATAAAATCCTGAGATAACTCAGGTGGCAGATTTTACATCTGTTTGATAAAGACCCAACACTGTGAGTTATAGATATTCAGATTTAACATGCTTGAATTTCCGGTTGAGACATATTGTTGATGCTAGTTTGATTGACATTCTTATTATCAGCTGGATTGTGACCTGTGCACACCATGGTTGGGTGTTGCCCAGTGGATCATGATAGCTATTTGATCATCATTTCTTATGTTATTGCATTTATAATTCATTTCTGATACTGCTTTGAGACTACTGCTATCATGACCTTGACTACTTATGCTTCATCATTGAATAGACTTGTTATATTGATTCAGCTTGATTAGCCTTGATTGGTCTATTGTTCTAAACCTGGCTATTTCACCAGTTCAAATGAACTTGGTAATGACCTCCGATGTTCCGCCACGTTGATTTACTGGTAGCTAGCCCAGTATGTGGCTGATCCCCACGATTTAAGCGTGAGCGTGGCCTGAGCATCATCCGATTTTATGACTTCTATGTTTCAATCATGAGGGCTGTAGCGGCAGCCAAGACATATCACGCTAGATTGATGATCCGCTTGACATGCATGTTAATTTGAAAATCTATTTACTCACTAAGCATTGCTTACGGTTGCTACATTAATATTTTTACAGGAAAAGACAAAGGAAAGTCACCTGCCGGACCTAGTTCTTAGGTCTTACACGCTCAAGACAGAAGTTTCATAGACCTCTACTCAGCGACCCCATTTTGGTACTAATTGGATGACGATATTATGGTGATCTGGGTAGATTTATTTTGATAATATGATGGCATGAATTAGATTAGACTTGTGCCCTTTATAAGTTTAATTTAAAAACTTAATCTGTATTAAACTTAAATCTTAATAGCTTGTACTGTAATTTAATATTCCGCAATTAATTACTCTATCTTAGTTATGGTTGATATCGTATTGCATGATGTGGGACCTAGACTCGTGAGAACGGCCCCGTAAGGGGTGGTCTTCACAGGATGGTATCAGAGCACATAGTTTGAGTGAATCAAGTATTACGTGAGTATACTTAGTCTCAAACTGAAGCAATACATATGTATCAATCATTTAGGTGGTTTGAACTGAGATAGGATGTACAGACTGTTAGGATGGGAAAAAGGGTACATAGATCTAAGTCTATAAACTGATAGTTGATTGATTTTAATTTTCAGAAAAGATGTCAGGATCAGGTGACATGCCAAACAACATGACCCCACAACAAATGTTCGAAATGATGCAACAACTTTTAGCCCAACATTCTGAACAACAAAATAAGACAATGCAAGAACAGTTTCAGGCCAGAGATGAGGCCGAAGCTAAAAGACGTGAAGATAAGAAAAATAAGCGAAAAGATAAGCAAGTCCAGAATGAAGAATCTGATTCTGATAACTCTACTCCCGAAACCCAAATCGAGCAGCCTAAAGGCTGTAAGTTCAAGGACTTCAAAGCGAGCGGTGCCCTGAATTTTGAGGGTACAGTGAATCCAATTCAGGTGATGGATTGGATCAGTCATACCGAAGAGATCTTTAGAATCTCTGACTGTTTAGATTCAAAGAAGGTGAGTTATGCGTCTGCGTTATTTGTTGGAGCTGCTCGTGCACGGTGGAAGACCCAGAGAAGTATCTATGGCGAAGAAGTTATACAGACTTTAGAGTGGAACCAGTTCCTAGATATGTTCAACGCAAAATATTGTCCGATCGACCAACAAGATAAAATGGAGGTTCAACTGATGCAGCTGACTCAGGGAAACAAAACTGTTGACGAATATGAGCACGAATTCTCACGACTATGCGGCTACTCCTCATATCAAGTAGCTACTGAGGAACGAAAGATGAATAGATTCCGCGGAGGACTCAACCCGAGATACCGACATCCGATGAGTGCGATAAAGTATAAGAGTTATCTGGAAATGGTAGAGGCGGCAAGACAGATCGAGAGAAGATATCTGGAGTATGGTGATCAGCTCTACGCTCCATCAGCGAACCCAACATGTCCTTCTCCTCCGAAGAAGCAGAGATTCGGCAGATTCTTTAGGCCAAACAAATCTCAGACCCAGCAATCTCAACAATCCCAACCGAAAGCGCAAGCCTACTCATTGACGAACGAGCCGCGATTCTGCAAGCGATGCAGAAAGTCACACATGGGGCTGTGTAACCCAGATGATATTACTTGGTTCGCGTGTAACCGAATCGGGCACAGCAGTGAAGAATGCCCACAGCAGGGACGTGGATGTGCAAAGTGCAGGAAAAGAGGACATTTTATGTATCAGTGTCGAAGCGGACAACGATTTCAATCACAGTCGTCGGCTGGAGGATCTACGATGAAGAGTTCAGCTGCTACTCCGACCGCAAGGACTCGAGCTTTTCAAATAACAGCTGAGGAAGCAAAAGAAACACCTGACGTAGTTACCGGTACGTTCCTGCTTAACTCAATTCCTGCTCGCGTATTATTCGATTCCGGTGCTAGTCGTTCTTTCATATCAACATCTTTTGCTCAAAGATTATATAAGTCCCCATCAAAGCTTCCCGTAGTACTTGACATTGAGACAGCCAGTAACAACTATGTTATGGCTGATTCTGTATATCGAAACTGCACTCTACTCGTCGATAACATCGTATTCAACCTTGATCTCATTCCTATTCCGTTGAAAGAGTTCGACGTCATCATCGGCATGGACTGGCTAATGAATAACGAGGCTACAATCGTATGCAACCGCCAAATTATCAGAATTAAGTCTTCAGACAGCCGAGTATTGGAAATCAAAGGCGAAAAGCGAAAAGGTGCTCACTGCTTCATTTCTGTTGAAAAAGCGCATAAGTACCTATCTAAGGGTCACGAATCTTACGTATGCTATGTCTCATCTGAATCTAACTCTGAAGCCCAAAAGAAATCTTTATCTGATATCCCAATCGTCTGTGAGTTCCCAGACGTATTTCCTGATGATATTTCTGGAGTGCCACCGGAACGTCAAGTTGAGTTCGGTATTGACTTGGTTCCTGGTGCGGCTCCTATTGCCAAAGCTCCCTACAGACTTGCACCTGCAGAAATGCAGGAAATGTCAAAACAATTGCAAGAGCTGTTAGAAGAGGGATTTATCCGACCAAGTTCATCTCCGTGGGGTGCACCTGTCTTATTCGTTAAGAAGAAAGACGGAACTTTTCGAATGTGCATTGATTACCGCGAGTTGAACAAAGTCACAATAAAGAATAAGTATCCTCTGCCCAGAATTGATGATCTATTTGATCAGCTACAAGGAGCCAGCTATTTCTCGAAAATCGATCTTCGTTCTGGGTATCATCAGTTGAAAGTTAAAGATGAGGATGTTCCAAAGACAGCCTTCCGAACAAGATACGGTCATTACGAATTTCTCGTAATGCCGTTCGGCTTAACAAATGCACCAGCGGCGTTTATGGATCTCATGAATCGCGTGTGCAGACCAATGTTGGATAAATCAGTTATCGTGTTCATTGACGATATTCTGATTTACTCCAAAACGGGGGCTGATCATAATATTCATTTGCGGCAATTGCTAGAGTTACTGAGAAAAGAAAGACTCTATGCAAAATTTTCTAAGTGCGAATTCTGGCTCAGACAGGTATAACTTTACATTGTCTTGAGCTATTCCTTAAGCGTTCTTTGATTGAACAAAACTTGAAACTCTACTTTGTTGCTTTTATAGATTCAATTCCTTGGCCATGTTGTTTCTGGCGAAGGTATTTCCGTAGATCCGTCTAAAGTCGAGGCCGTTCAAAAATGGCAAACGCCTCGCAATGCCTCCGAAATAAGAAGTTTCCTTGGATTGGCCGGTTACTATCGGCGATTCATAAAGGATTTCTTGAAGATTGTTGTGCCGCTTACAAAGTTAACACGAAAGAATACTCCTTTCGTTTGGACCGATAAACAGCAAGAGGCATTTGACATTCTGAAACAGAAGCTTATTCAAGCGCCGATCCTAGCCTTACCAGAAGGCAATGATGATTTTGTCGTTTACAGCGACGCATCTGGTACTGGCTTAGGATGTGTTCTAATGCAAAGGGGAAAAGTCATTGCCTATGCTTCAAGGCAATTGAAAGACAACGAGAAAAGTGCACCAACTCATGATCTTGAGTTGGCTGCCGTTACCTTTGCTCTGAAGATCTGGCGTCATTATCTATATGGGACTCAGTGTCAGCTTTACACCGATCATAAGAGTCTCAAGCATCTCTTTACTCCAAAGGATCTAAACATGAAACAGCGTCGATCCTTGGAGCTTATCAAGGACTATGATTGCGAGATCATATATCATCCTGGCAAAGCTAATGTTGTCGCGGATGCTTTGAGTAGAAAAGTTTATCCAGAAAAGTGCTGCTATGCCCTAACTCCGGTTATATTCTCTTCTGATCTCATTGAAGACATTAGATTTGCTCAAGCTGAAGCATTGAAAGAAGAGAATCTTTGTTCTGAAAATCTTAAAGGGCAGCTACAATTTCTAACTCTTAATCATTTGGGACTTCACTGTCTCAAGGGAAACCGAATCTGGATTCCTATATATGGTTCTATTCGCAACACTCTTCTATCCGAAGCCCATCAGTCCAAGTTATCTGTTCATCCTGGCAGCTTAAAGATGTATTTTGATCTGAAAGCCGATTATTGGTGGCCAGGAATGAAGAAAGACATCGGTCGTTATGTTGAAAGCTGCAGAATCTGTCAGATGGTTAAGGCAGAACATCAGAAACCCTTCAAGGATATGCAACCACTGCCAGTTCCCGAATGGAAGTGGGAGCATATAACAATGGACTTCATCACGAAGTTGCCAAAAACCAAAAGACAGCACGACTCCATCTGGGTAGTCGTGGATCGGTTAACGAAGTCAGCTCACTTCATACCGATGAAAGAAACATATTCCCTCGATAGATTGGCACAGCTATACATCACTGAAATCATTTCTCGTCAAGGTGTGCCAAAGTCTATCGTATCCGATCGTGATAGTCGTTTCACCTCTAGATTCTGGCAAGCACTACAAGACGGGATGGGTACTCGAATCTCTATGAGTACTGCTTATCATCCTAATGCAGATGGCCAGAGTGAGCGTACTATCCTTACTCTTGAAGATATGCTTCGTGCCTGCATTCTTGATCTAGGTGGTAACTGGGATGACCACTTGCCGTTGGTCGAATTCTCATATAATAACAGTTATCATTCAACAATCAAGATGGCTCCTTTTGAAGCTCTATACGGAAGAAAGTGCAGAACTCCTACCTGTTGGCGCGAAACAGGCGAATCGCCAATAGCGGGTCCTGCCCTTCTACAGTTGACTCACGAGAAGATTCAACTCGTTAGAAGAAACATACTTGAAGCTCAAAGCATGCAGAAGTCATATTATGATAATCGACACAGATCAATAAGCTTTGCGGTTAACGATTGGGTGATGTTGAAAGTATCCCCTATGAAGAATGTGGTAAGATTCATAAAGAGAAACAAGCTAGCTCCGAGATTCATCGGCCCGTTCAAGATTGTTGAAAAGATAGGAAATCAATCTTATCGTCTTGAACTGCCAGCGGACTTATCTGGAATACATCATGTATTCCATGTTAGTCACTTGAGAAAGAGCTTAGCAGACGAAAGAGAAGTTCAAATACCACACGTTAACTTGCAGATTGATGAAAAGCTTAGAGTGGTTGAAGAGCCAGAATGTATTCTGGACTCGAAGACCAAGAAGCTTAGAAATAAAGATATACAGATGGTGCTCGTCCAGTGGAAACACCACAAAGGTTCGCATCAGTCTTGGGAATCCAGAGATGTCATGAAAGCAACATATCCAAGTCTGTTCGAACATAACTAACTTCGGGGACGAAGTTTGTGCGTGGTAGAGCCCATTCTGTAACAACCTAACTTTTGACCCAGTTATAAATTCAGTATTTTAATGTAATAATGTTACATTATTTGAATTATAATTTAATTAAGATTAATGTAAATATTATAATTAATTATTTAAATTATAATTTAATTAAGTTATGAAATATTTAATTAAATTATACAAATATTTATATTATGAATTAATAAATTATTAAAGATAATTAAATAAAAGAGATATAATATACAAAAATGAAAGTGGGTTAACTAGCAAATATAACTAGATGAAGTATATAAACGTGATTTACTATTCAAAAATCAGATTCTCTCTCTCTCTACTCTCTCTCTCTAACTTTCTCTCTCTACTCTCTCTCTACCTTCTCTCTAAATTATCTCCCAAACCGACCATCCGATTATCAAGTTATACATATCGTTAGAAAGATCTCGGAGAATACTACACGAATCTGCTATCTCCTGCGTGATTTCATACGAATTTGAGGTAAGAATCGATATTTTTAAGTTTTTATATATTTCGGTTTTTCGAATTTATTAGTTTTATGAAATTTAAAGCTATTTTTATGGAGTTTAACTAGAATTTGTATAATATAATCGAACATAGGTTTGTTACGTAACATATTCGTGATTTTAGGCCTAAAAATGTATGTTTTAAAACTGCAAATTTGAACAAACTCGAGTTGCCAAGAACAAACTCGAAAATACATGGAACAAACTCGAATTTGAGCTAAATTCGAAATTATATTCGAATTTAATCAATAAATTCGAATTAACTCCTCGAATTTAAGCATGTGTGAGTGTTCGAATCTATTCTTAAATTCGAGGGGGGGGGGTCTCGAAATTAGCATATCAAAATTAATCTTCTAGAAGTGAGTTTGGATTTTGACTTTTGGTCCCCAAAATTGAAATGAAGACTTTCGAATGTGATGCATGGTATTCGAATTTAAGTACATTCAAAATAGATTTTCGATTTTAATTTATATTCGAAATTTAAGTCTTTCAATTTATATTAATATATTCGAATTTAATTATATAAATTCGAAACCCACTCCTTAAATTCGAATATATTGAATAAAATACTTGGACAACGCATAAAATAATGAGATAGTTAGCAAAATAATTATATATTAATATTTATAATATATTTGATCCTTTGAGAATTTAATATGAACAAAAGAAAATTAGATGAATGACAAGTTATCAGAATCAGATATAATAAAGATTTAAAGACTGAAAGATAATGATATTGATATGATTTTTGACACGATAATTCTGGACAGGTTCAGTGAAATTCTGAACAAAGATTTAAAGATTTATAAAGTGGGTCAAATATTTGATTTGACAGAGAACAGATTGAGATAAAATCCTGAGATAACTCAGGTGGCAGATTTTACATCTGTTTAATAAAGACCCAACACTGTGAGTTATAGATATTCAGATTTAACATGCTTGAATTTCCGGTTGAGACATATTGTTGATGCTAGATCGATTTGACATTTATATTATCAGCTGGATTGTGACCTGTGCACACCATGGTTGGGTGTTGCCCAGTGGATCATGATAGCTATTTGATCATCATTTCTTATGTTATTGCATTTATAATTCATTTCTGATACTGCTTTGAGACTACTGCTATCATGACCTTGACTACTTATGCTTCATCATTGAATTGACTTGTTATATTGATTCAGCTTGATTAGCCTTGATTGGTCTATTGTTCTAAACCTGGCTATTTCACCAGTTCAAATGAACTTGGTAATGACCTCCGATGTTCCGCCACGTTGACTTACTGGTAGCTAGCCCAGTATGTGGCTGATCCCCACGATTTAAGCGTGAGCGTGGCCTGAGCATCATCCGATTCTATGACTTCTATGTTTCAATCATGAGGGCTGTAGCGGCAGCCAAGACATATCACGCTAGATTGATGATCCGCTTGACATGCATGTTAATTTGAAAATCTATTTACTCACTAAGCATTGCTTACGATTGCTACATTAATATTTTTACAGGAAAAGACAAAGGAAAGTCACCTGCCGGACCTAGTTCTTAGGTCTTACACGCTCAAGACAGAAGTTTCATAGACCTCTACTCAGCGACCCC
Source organism: Centrapalus pauciflorus (assembly GCA_020465985.1). Lineage (NCBI taxonomy): Eukaryota > Viridiplantae > Streptophyta > Magnoliopsida > Asterales > Asteraceae > Centrapalus > Centrapalus pauciflorus. Next base: position 290,585 of record JAANYP010008016.1, on the reverse strand, counting down.
ATTTTGGTACTAATTGGATGACGATATTATGGTGATCTGGGTAGATTTATTTTGATAATATGATGGCATGAATTAGATTAGACTTGTGCCCTTTATAAGTTTAAAAAAACTTAATCTGTATTAAACTTAAATCTTAATAGCTTGTACTGTAATTTAATATTCCGCAATTAATTACTCTATCTTAGTTATGTTTCATATCGTATTGCATGATGTGGGACCTAGACTCGTGAAGAACTGCCCCGTAAGGGGTGGTCTTCACAATATATATATGTATATATTGGATTCAATGTAGAACCATATTGCATCGGAAAACTAAGAAAGAACTGCAAATGCATCAAAGTTCCCGCATGATGCATTGAATATTCGCGTGATGCAGATCATAGGAAAGGAGGTGTGCAACCGCTATTCAATTCAAGATCCAAACCCACAAACATGAGTGAGTTTGATTTAAAGTTTTTAACCAAGATTTGAAACCTCCGATAACGACCACTTTTTTCCTTTTTTGAAGACCATTGTTTTCTTTTGTTGAGGGTTCAATTTAGGGTTTTCCATCAAGCTTTGGAAACCCACTAGAACATGTATGTTTGAGGTGTCACCAAGTTAGATCAAGTTTGTGCTAGATTTCCTTTTGTGTTTGTGTTAGGGTTCGAATTTTACACATTGATTCAGGGATTTGATTTTAAGTGTTCATCACAATTTGGGGTTTGAGTTTCTAGTATGTGTGTGTGTGTGTTGTATCATAAGAGTTCATCATAGATTTTTAATGTTCTTTAAATTTTGGTTTCATTTTGTGTTATGTGTGAGAGTTCATCACAAATTTCTTGATTTCATTTTGAGTTTCAAGTTTGGCTGGATTTATTTAGTGTTTGGTTTAGATTTCATATTCTATTTTTGTTTTCTCGGTTTGATAGTCATATTCTTCGTCTGGAATTCTAGGTCTAATCATCATGTTCGAGTTTCTGGGTTAAATATGGATTTCATAAATTTGAATGTGTTTTGGCTGGAGTTCCATCAAATTTGATTTATGAATCTCATTTCTAGCTTGAAATCATTGAAAATCATTTGGCTAAAATGGATGGGAGAGTTGGCAGGAGTTGGTGGTTGTTGGAGCATCCATGTTTGCTCAGATAAACAAAAATGAAAATGATAATATATAAAGATACACGATAATTTAAGTTTAACTTAAAATGGATTCATCAAAGACAAAATGTTACATAGACAAATCTATTTTATAAAATATATTTGTCACGTGTTGACTCCTTATTAGATTTGTCACACAACCTCTCCTTTTATTTTTGTCATTTACTAAAATTAAACTTGACTTCAATTTAAATTCAGTTTATTAAATCTAATCTAACCTACTTAACGAGTGTTGGTATGTAACTTTTGATAGCTTTTAGAAGCTTCAGCTTTTAACTTTTGAAAGTTCAAGCTCAAAAGCTCAACGTGATTGATAGGATATTAAACTTTTGATTTGAAAATGAATACTCTCAAAGCTCATTTATGAAAGTAGCTTTCAAAAGATTGAAGTTTTAGCCAAATAAAATTATTTATTTTACACTGCTAATAATTATACATTACAGTTTTTATATTATATTAATATCCATTTATGACATTTTACCGAACATGTTTATATATACAAAAGTCTCTAGCTCTTTTAAAAAGTTACAACTTTCAAAAGCTCTAGTTACTAAAGTTAGTTGTGTCAAACATATCTCTAACCTAATAATTAAGTAATTAACTAATTAAAATTTAATAAACTCTAAATTCTAAATAATAATTTGAATTTTGTATAAACATTATTTATAATCAATTCAAGTAATATACAACCCACTTAACAAGAAAAAAACAAAAACACCTACCCATCCATGATCCATATGCTAAAATCAATGTATTTTCTTTTACATACTCCATTAGTCCATTTCCACCGTCTCTCTCTCTAAAACCCCTGTCTTTCTCACTCTACAATTTCTGGGGTTTCCCCCTCTCTTCTTCCCCTGTTTTGGGACATCTTCTCAGCACAAAGCATCCATTCACAGAATCTTCAGCTTTTTCTTTATGGTATGTCCCCTCTTCCTCTTCTTCTTCCTGATTCAAATCTATACTCTTTTATCTTTATATACTTTTTCATTATATATATATATATGTATATGATCATGGATTGTTTGTTACCATTATCCATGAAAACAAGTTACCATCATGTGCATGTGTTTTTGTTACCTTGTCTCCTCCATCTTTTCCTTTTCATTTCAATCCTCGATTCTTGTGTGTTAAATTTCACACCTTTCTTTCAATTTTTATAAAACCCCTCTTTCACTTTTCCATTTTTAACAATTGTCCTTTGGTATTGTTATAATCCCTATTTTTACCAACTTTTTTTGTATGTTGTTTTCCATTTTCTTGAAATTTTGTGTCTTTTTTTTTCTTCTTGTTAGAGGTGTTTCGGTTCCAGGTTATTTAAGGTTTTTGTAACTTAAGAATCAAATTTTGTTTGATTAAATAGGAATTGGGTAGGTAAAATTTGTATTATCTTTTTAATAATAATTAATTTAATTACCAACGTGATCTTGTTTATTTATCTATGAATATGATAATCTCGACTCCCAAAATTGAAATTAAATTAATCACAGTCATTATCATTATACTAATTATTTGGTAGTTTTTTAATCATATCAGTTATTATTATTTTTTGCGTAAACTAGAAAAATATATATAATCATATAAAGTTTTTGCGAATTATGACAACTTGAAATCAAAGTAATCGTTTTAAAATCACATCAACATACCCTTTCCCAAAAAGTATTGTTTAAGGTTCATGGGTTTATCTTGTCATATAACACATACCAACCCTGCTGGCATATTAGGTTTCAAGAAAGTGGGAGTTCTTCTTTGTAAAAAAAGATTTGATTTTTTAATTATTTTTACAGATTTTTGATATGGATTTGTGTATTTTCATGCCTTTTTACAATATTCTATATAAAAAGATTAACCAATGTCTTTAAAATCTTGTCATATAACACATTACCAACCCTGGCATTAGGTTTCAAGAAAATATAAGCTCTTCTGTGGTCTCCTTTAGAAAAAGTTGATTTTTTAAAATTTTCTTTGTATTTTATTATGAGTTTGTGTGTTTTCATGTCTTTTTTACAAGATTCTATAAAAAAAGATTTAGCAATGTGTTTAATTTTTGTGAATTTGTAGATAATGGAGAAAGTGAAGGTAAGTAGTGGTTATTCACCCACTTGTGTTCTTGAAGATTATTTAAGGAGTTTGGAATCAGAAACAGTTTCATCAAAAGAAAGCACATCAACATCAGGAAGTGAAGATCATCAAAAAGATTCATCAAAACCCACAAACACAAACTCCTCAAAATGGATTGATTTTGTTAATCTTGTGAAAAGCAAATCAAAAAAGTGTTTGCCTGCATTTCATCCAATTAGTAGTGGCTTGCAATTGTCAAGAAGATTGAGTGGTAGTTTTAGGGAACAATTTGCAATGAATATTCCACCACCATCTCCAATGGTGGATATGAATTATTTCAAGCCTCATTGGAAGAACTTCTCTTTCTCACAATTGCAATCTGCCACCAACAACTTCTCAAATGGTATGATTTATGATTCTCGATTCTTTTCCGTCTTTAGTTTGGTTTTTTTTTTTTTTTTTTTTTTTTTTTGTGGTAGTATGATGATTTTCCGTCTAATGATCATGATTATTAGACTATTAATTATTTTTTGGGTTAAACATAATCTACTTTTGCTTATTTTGGGGTTAAATATAACTCATTTTTGCTTGTGGTCATCTAATAATTTATGAAACCGGTATAGCATAATCTCTAATCATGTTATTTGCTTATTTATGGGTCATATGTAACATACTTTTGCTTCTTATGAATAACTAATTATTTGGGGGTCAAATAATTAGATAATTAATTTGATACTAGCTAATTGATATGGATGGTAGAATAAAATTCATTATGTATCCTTATTGTACCTATTACTTGCTTAAATAATTAAAATTTTCCAAAAAAAACCCCTCAAATAAATTGATTATCACAGCTTCAAACAACGTAAACACGTTTTCTTATACCGTATTTTGTTATCCAAACCCCCCCAATTAGTTACAGTTTTTTGTTTGTTTTTCAGAAAATATGATTGGGAAGGGAGGTTATGCCGAGGTTTACAAAGGGGTTTTGAAAGATGGTCAAATTGTTGCCGTTAAACAACTTACACGAGGACCTATCGATGAAAGAACCGCAAGTTTTTTATCGGAGCTTGGGGTTATGGCGCATGTTAACCATCCCAATACAGCCAAATTGATTGGTTATGGTGTTGAAGGAGGTTTACACCTTGTTCTTGAGTTATCTCCCAATGGTAGTTTAGCATCATGGCTTCATGGTTAGTTTTTTTTTTTCTTAATCTTGTTTAGTAACATGACTGCATGACCTTAAAATCTATGAATGAGTGCAAAATTTAGTAATTTACCTATGGGTCATAATTTTATGTAAAAGTTGCAAAAAAAAGGTGGGTTGGATAACATGTCAAAATAGGTAATTTTTTATTACAGGTCAAAAGTGTGGGCTTGATTGACCTGCCAACACTTTTTTCTCCATTTTTTTTTTGAATTTTATGAATGATTATTATACTATAATTATGACGCAAACATATTATTTGAATTTTAAACTAACAATCTAATTCTTCTCTAATAAAATGATTTAGAAGGTTGTAATTTGTAAGCATATGAATACAATTTGAGAGACTTTTAATTTGACTTGTTTTCTTTACAGTTTTAACTTTTGACCCGTTATAATACACTGCTCACTTCAACCCATTTTAGTTATGGGTTGAAATTTTCACCTCATATTGTTATAAAAATACACATTTTTATTTATTAAAAAAGTGTAGAACCCCCCCCCCCCCCCCCCTGCTGTTCTTATTGTTTTCTTGATTTTGAAGTGTTAAAAAGATTTGAACTTTTACTTGAATTTTACATTTTTTTTTGACAGCTTTGAAGCAAAAATTAGATTGGGGTATAAGGTATAAGGTTGCTTTAGGGACTGCTGAAGGTTTGCTTTATCTTCATGAAGGATGTCAAAGGAGAATCATTCATAGAGACATAAAGGCTGCAAATATTTTGCTTACTCAAGACTTTGAACCTCAAGTAAGCTCTAATTCGATTTCTTGACTACTACGGAAGGTGTTTGTGTTTGTATGTGTGTTTCTAGAACTAATTTTTTCAACTTAAATATAATTAAAATAAGATAATTAGTATTAAAGGCAGGGATAAGTAAGGTTGGTAATTTTACACTTATCTCAATAGTCAGTGTTCTTACAAAGTTTAAACTTGATTCTTTTGATCATGAATTGTAAGGTGTCGTTTAGTTTGTTGAATTTTACAGGGTTTGGATTTTGTGGAATTTTTGGTTTACAAGATTTCGAATAGAAATCCTTCTAGAGTTGAGAGGATTTTGAAATTCTACAAACAAGGAATTTCAAAATCCTCCTGTTTCTTTAAAGATTTCAAAAGCTTTAAAACCATATATAAAATCCCATGAAATCCAAATCCTATGAAATTATTTGACACCCAGATCAAAAGTTGGTGAGTTTCCCTGCATATCCCCTGTTTCATGTGAATCAACCAATTGTTCAATTTCATCAATGTCATTATCTAAAATTGCAGACCTTTAGTCTAAAGGATAGAAAAATATATGTAACTTTTAAGGTGTGTTTGGAAGCTTTGCACACAAAAGGTTAAGGTTGCGTTTAGTTAACGAAAACTATACCATTTTTAATTTCAGTTTTCAAGTTATAGTTTTCAGGAAAAAAAAAAACAAGGGTTTCTATAAAAAGTGAAAACTTGTTTAGATGATAAAGTTTTAGTTTTAAGAAAAATAAGATGGGTAATTATTATTAAATAAAAAAAATAAAATAGATGAAAGAAAGTAAGTATTATAAATAAATATAGGGTAGGTAATAGAAAAGTAAAAAAGAGAATATGAAAAGTGTTATTTTAAAATGAAATGAAAATTTATGAAATTTTTGTTAAGTAAACAAGTTTTCATTTTCTTTGAAATGTAAGATAGAAATTTTGAAAATATTCGGTAATTAAACACACCGTTTTCAATTCAGATTTGTGATTTCGGGCTTGCAAAATGGCTGCCTGAGCATTGGACTCACCATACGGTTTCAAGATTTGAAGGCACATTCGGGTTCGTATGATTCACTACAGTTTTACATCTCTTGTACTTGTATAATACTGTTTCTGTGATTGATAAATGGCTTAAAACGCATCGTTTTTTTTTTTTTTTTTTGTAGATATCTAGCTCCAGAGTACTTGATGCATGGCATAGTCGATGAAAAGATAGATGTGTTTGCCTTTGGTGTGCTTTTGTTGGAACTAATTAGTGGTCGTAGAGCTCTAGATTACTCGCAACAAAGCCTTGTGTTGTGGGTATGCTTCGTTTTTTTAACTAAACCCCATTGACAACTTTGCTCCCACGCTAAATAAACATTCTTGGTTTGCTTTGACAGGCGAAACCGTTGCTCAGGAAGAATAATGTTCGAGAGCTCGTTGATCCTGAACTTGCTGACAATTGCGACACACGACAGTTGCACCTAACGGTTTTGGCTGCATCGTTATGCATACAACAATCATCCATCCGACGACCGGATATGAACCAGGCATGTTTCCTTCCTTTGATACTTCAAGAATCATGTGCTTAAAAGATGGTTAATTTTTATCAGGTGACAGGCATTGGGTAATAGATCAAATGGGTAATTTTAATTTTTTATGAATAATTAATGTTTAACTATATGTAATATTATTAAGGTAATAATTAAAAAGTTTGAATGCAACAATATATGAGATTGTAAGCATTTGAATACACTTTGGATGACTTTTTAACACGTTGATCTTTTTCATCTTCATCCAAGTTTTATAAATATATTTTGGAAAGCTTTATTATGAAATAAAGTAACATGTTTTCATGTTTTTTGCGTTTTCATCCCTTCATGTTATCTTTTTTTTTTTTTTCATGAAAGTCCTCAAGTTAATTTTTTCTTTTTGGTTTAGTGAATTGGACATTATGGGAAAAAAAATAACATGGAGGGACGAAAACGCAGAAAACATAAAAACATATTGGTGTTTTTCATAATAAACCCATTTTTGAATGACCCATTGGAGAGAAATATAATCCGAACAATCTATTTTTTGGGTAAATGGGTCTTGATTGTCGCCGGAAGATCAGCTTTTTGAAGCACAGCTTAGTAACCGGCGAATTTATAACGATATATGCAGGTTTTGCAGCTCTTAAAAGGGGAACAAGGTGGATGGGAATTTGCGGTGAAAAACTGTAAACGCGTGTCAACATTGAAAAAATGTTACGAAGAGCTTTTTAGTGCGGAAAAATACAGTACAACCGCTTTCCAGAAGTCGAATAAAATGGCCTGATCGGGTTTTCTAAGGTGCAACTAGACTCAAAATTTTGATGTAGAAATATCAGCAATGTGCATATGTAAAAATATCACTCTATGTATCATAATTTTGCCTCATCGAGAGAACGTTTCTTGATGATTATCGTTTTAAGAATGGAAGAAAGATTGATCCTTTGATAATTCTATATTTCTATGGTTAGATTTTCTATTTATAGCATACTGTCAAGAGTCGTTTGATACCGGAGAATGATATCGGTTGTGGTTTATAAGTTTTTTTTTAATATTCTTTTTATGTTTTTGATAATGTTAATGATAGATAAAAATGAATAATAATAGAATCTTTTTATTTAATGCTTTTGATTCTATTTATTTTGGTAAGGAAATGAAGAGATTAAAATGATTGCTTTCAAATTTCAATGAAAATCACTTTGATAAAAATTTAACTTTAAGAATTATATATAATTTTATTCTTTGATTCTACTGTATCAAAACATATTTTTAAGATGGGTTTGTTAAGGTGGAATTGTAGACTAACAAGAAATAAAAAAGAATCTAGTATTTTTACCCGTGCGGTGCCCGGGTCATGCCGTTTTAAAGGATTATAGAATTTTTATACTAACATAATGGTGATTATAAGTACTTGATATATTAGTTTGTTTAAAAACAAAATATATAACTATCAAAATATAACTATATACCATATTGTTTATATAGAGATTGAATGCAGAAGTTTTTCATATGTTATTTCTTAATTTGATATTTTTACGAATTGTGTAAATGTAAAACTAAACATAAGCAATGGACATTGTATTGAACAAAATACTCATAAATTTATTGGTACCTGGTAAATTTTCATAGCAAACAAATTTAAAAACCTTAACACAAAGAAAAAATGATTTCAAAACTTGTATTAGAAACATTAAAAGATAAAACAAATATCATTCAAATGTAAAAATATTCTAAAACGTAGCATCACAATTATAAGTGTACTTATTTACAATCCAAGTGCATAGTAAAACATTTTAACAGACAACTGAAGCTAGCAAGTAGGAAAAAATATTCTACCGACGACGATTACGTTCTTATGCAACCATCCGTCGTACTCGTGCATCGGTGGTTTCATTGTTCTAGTTGTCCGTCGTAGATCTAAAACCTGGAAATAGAGATCTATGAAAGCACGGTAGGTCTAAACATTTGTTGTGGAATCTTCGTTTATCCTCTTTTTATATTTTTTTTTTTTTTTGTGTCGATCAAACCATAATTTGCTTTAATTTCCATTGTTCTTTTTACATTTTTTCCAACTAATAGTAGTAGTATTAATCATGTTTTGTTTCACTTGTTGTTACGATAATTATAATAATCAGACCCGTTTGTTTTTTTCCCTTTTGTTGAAATTTCTTTTTGACTAAAAATAGGCTTAGATCCTCGACGGACTTTCAAAACTTGTTTGTAAAATTGAAAATATTATCAACCATCTTTATTGTTTTTGCCTTATATGATAAATGTTGTGACTATATAATTGTGATTAAAAATATGTTATATATGTTATCTATGATAAATAAAAAAGTAATTTTGTTTCTTGGATAGAATTGAAAAGTTAAAATTTTAATATACAATTAAGTGCATTCGGTAGAATTGGTGTAGAAATTTTGAAAACGATTTGAAAATAGTCAGAAAAGATAAAAGTGCATATAATTTACCTCGTCGTATCACATATGACATATGCATGGTTGTATTCTTTGTTTTCTGCAACACATAAATTATAACAATATCACCGGATTTGAAAAAGAAATTGTGTTTTCTACTCTGACAATATAAAAATAAAGTATTACCTCTATGATTTTGTTAAGATAGTTATCCATCTATTATCTGTCTAAAATGATATTTGTTAACCTGATTATTAGAATATATATAAGTATTGAAATTAATTAGCTGCAAAATTATACATTACCTTGTTGTCTATTCTCATGCGGACTGCTTGCAAATTGATAATAGAAGATGTTTATTAAAACCAACTGTATGAAAAAAATATACATTATTTGATGCAAACTCTATTTGTTTCAAATTGAAAACAAATGTTAAAATGAAATTCATTATATGAAAAGTTTAACTTACCTTCGTCTATTCTTTTGTAACTCCATAGTTCATGTTTTACAACACAGAGATCGATGATCTGGTTAAGAAAATGTATGTTAGCGGCGTGTTTCTAATCAGAAACTGATTGTTCATTAATCTAACTGACTAAAAAAGAAAATGAAAAGAAGAAAACAAAGCTGATTAGTGATGAGAATTGAAATTAATAATAATCTATAAAAACAATAGAAGAACATGAAGAGAACCTGTCGATTTTTACAGGTTTTGAAAGAGCTTCGTAAAAAAAATGAATCCAAATGATGGAGTGAGTAATATTTATGATAAAGATTTATTATTGACATCATAATTGTATTATTGAAATCTCTAACTTACCCTTGTTTTTTTTTCTAATTATTTTGTATTTTAGTGCTTTTAGCATATGGGTAATCAAGTCTTTTAACTTGGAAGTGGGGTGAGTGGGGGTGTACATAAAACTATATTATAGCAGTTTTTTTCCTTCAAAATAACCATCAAATTAATAATAAAAAAAAAGTGACGGTTTTTTCATCCTTAGTGAGTAGTTTATGTGGGTGAGTGGTGGGTGAGTGGGTAGTTGTATGATTGTTGTAATTGTACGATTATACCCTTTTAATTGCAACTGTCAGAGTGTGCGGAGTACTAAAGCCGCGTGCGGGGCGGCTTCGCCACATCAGCCGAAGCCGGCGGCTACACCACCCCCACCCCCCGGCCCCGCTGAAATCGAACCCCGGCCCGGCTCCAGGTCCCCGCTGCACCCCGCTCCCTTCTCTTGTCTTTTACCTCCAACGGTCATGTGACCGTTTAAAATTAAAAAAAAAAATTTATTAAATATTTTTCCCTATAAATATATCTTCACAACACATTTAACTTACATCTTTCCCATTTCTCTCAATCTATACACATTCAAAATTCTCTCTTTCATTTAACCTAAAATTATTTCCAATCAATCACAATTTTATTTTTATTGTGATGGAACCGTATACTACGTCTTCGTCGTCAAACTCATCAACCGAAGACGAAACTCAAGACGAATCTCCAGAGTATTATCAAGAACTTTTTGAAACTTTTATAAATGCCAGCTCTCCGCAACCTAGACGAAGAATTCCAATTCATAGAGACCGAGCAGCTGCAAATGAACGTCTGATGCGCAATTATTTTACTCAAAATCCTGTCTATGGAGATGATATGTTCTGAAGGAGGTTCCGGATGCGCAAAGAACTATTCCTACGAATAGTTTACGATATGGAGCAACACTTTGAATATTTTACCTTGCGATGGGATGCTCGAGGTAGAAGGGGATTTACCGCGTTACAAAAATGCACATCTGCTATTCGGCAACTCGCATATGGCATGGTGGCTGATTCGATTGACGACTGTCTTTTTATGTCTGAAAGAACTTCGCGTGAAACCTTGCCAGAATTCTGTAAGGGAATTATTCAGCTATACAAACGCAAATATTAGCGTAGACCGACTGAATCTGATGTTCATCAGTTGTACGCGTTCCATGAAGCAAAACATGGATTTCGTGGAATGCTTGGCAGCATTGACTGTACACATTGGGCATGGAGAAATTGCCCTGCAGAATGGCGAGGACAATATATGCGAGGCGATCACCAATATCCGACAATTATGTTGGAAGCCGTTGCGTCACAAGATTTATGGATTTGGCATGCATTTTTTGGCGTCGCGGGTTCCAACAACGACATCAATGTGATTAATCAATCACCAGTATTCAACGACGTTTTAAACGGGATCGCACCGGTTGTTCCTTTTGTTATTAACGGAACAGAATACAAACATGGTTACTATCTAACCGACGGGATATATCCCGAGTGGGCGACTTTTGTGAAAGCTTTTTCGTGTCCAACCGATGACAAACGAAAAAGATTCAAGGCAGCACAAGAGTCGGCAAGAAAAGACATCGAACGAGCTTTTGGTGTACTCAAATCTCGTTTTGCTATATTAAACAACCCCGCACGACCATGGCACCAAAATAAAATTAGACACATCATGTATGCTTGTGTCATATTACACAATATGATTTTAGAAGACGAAGGGTTCGCGATATGTTCATTTCAAGAAACCGAGCTTCCATCCAATCAACATTCCGCTTCCAATGAAGTATATCAAAATACGTTACTGGAAATTCGTAATCGGGAAACACACAATAACCTTCGCTCAGATCTTGTGGAACATATTGCGCTTGCCCAAATACCAAATTTAGACGGCTAGTTATGTACTTTTTTTATTTTAATTCGGTAATTTTTAATTTTTAGTTTATGTAATAGTTTTTAAATATTTTATGAAATTAATTATTTTAATTCTAGTATTTGTTTTGTTAGTTAAAATTAATTAAAATGTTAAAAAAATTAAGAAAGATGGAAAGGTTAAGAAATGTGGGTATTTCCTAGTTAGAAAGGTGGGGAAAGGTGGAGAGAGAAATGCTGATGTGGCGCTGACGTGTACAGAAAGATGAATTTGGGAGAGGTGGGTACTCCCCACACTCTCATTGTTTTTGAATAGTTTTTTTGAAGGGTATTAACGTAACTATCTAATTAAATGCTTATCAATGGCCCAGAATCAATAGATCAAGATCCAACGGTTGATAATTGCTGGTGGCTTTAACCACCGCAAGCAATAGATAGTTATAATTTATATTGTCTTTTAATCTTTAAAATAAGAATAGATAAAAAAGAATAAGAATATATTTACTTTTTCAGTTTATATTTGTTTATTCTATTACAATGTTTTAAGAGAAAATATAGGATACACGAACTTTCGGTACTTATTTGATTTTCTTTGATATTAAATTGAAAATCAAGTAAACAAGTGTATGGGCTAATTGCTTAAAACAAAAACAACTTCATGCATTTTTAGCAACATTATTTAGTTTTCATCATTAATAAACCAACTTTTATATTTTTTTTATCATTTATATCAAAATTTAAAAATTTGTTACTATAAATGATAAAAAAAAATAATAATACAAAAGTTAATGCTATTAAGGATACAAAATACAAAAGTTGATGTTATTTATATGAAAAATACAAAAGTTGATGTTATTAGTGAGAAAAAATAATGGGGAGTCTAAATGGACCCCTAATGATCTCAATGGACTCTCTATTTGCTTTTTAAACATAATCATACATAATGTTTCTATGTTTTTTTTAAGGGTAAATTATAAAATTTCGTCCATGTGGTTATATAGAAATTATGGATTCAGTCCTTTTCAAGACAAAATTACAATTACAGTATCTGTGGTTGGTTATTTGTTTTGGTCTCAGTCCTTTGACGCATCAGTTTTATAAAAATGATAAATTTACCCTTGAGAATATAATAAAGAAAGGCAATAAACTTTTCTACAAATTAAATAATAAAAATGATAATTAAAGAATATCCTCTCTCTCTATCTCTCTCTCTCTCCCTCCCTCCCTCTCCCTCCCTCATGTTCTAGAAAACACCAGCAACTTTTTCTCCTATCAATTCATTTGTTTTCTTCACCATTTTGTCTGATCCTTGCTTTACAGTTCCTCCTCACCATTAATTACCACCTACTCCTTGGTCCTCATCGAACACCACATCTCCCCTTCTCTTGCTTGCAGACTTTTAACCACGTCGCAGATGACATTGCTGGGTATTAATTTAGATTTCATTTGGAAATTAGGGACTGTAACGATGAAGCCACTACTCTTTGATTCATCCAAGGATATAGTTCTTGTCGAAGCCATAAGGCTGGAACGATGAAGGTTTTTCTGTTGAAGCTCTAGATCTAGCAACCACAACCAAAAATCTGACCTCCAGCACTTCTCTCAACTTTTTCGAAGGGGAAATTCATATCATTGCAACATGTAACCACCATCGGTCCTCGTCACTGGATTTCAAACGATCGCCTCATTCTGCAGGTTTGTTCATCGCTTAAAGCACCACCATCAGAACACAGTCGCCAACAAAGGATACAAACGGTGAGCCAATTTTGTTCATTTGGTTTCATTTTATGGTTTCAGTTGAGATATCGAAAAGGTTTGTGAATAAGCATGTATCTGTTCGTTTTCAAATTTCATTAGTTTATGAAAGTAGATTCTATTGTAATATCTTATTGAAATTTGAATGTGTGATTCAGATTCAATATTTGTTTTGATTCAACTTCTAGTTTGATTGTTACTATAATGAAATTTGAGTTCTTTTTCTATTTTGTTCATTCAGATTTTGTTGATTGTCTGATTCGGATTATGTGTTTTGATTCAAGTTTTATTTTGAATGTTGGTTTAATGTGTGCTTGGATTTGAGATCAATTCCAGATTCGGATGAAGGCAAAATAAATATATATTTTTAATTTACAACTTTTTTTAATTTTTTAATTTATTATTTAATTTTAGTGAAAGAAAATCAGAAAGGGAGAGGGGAGAGGGAGTGGTAAATGGGTTGATATTATTATTATTAAAAGTAATATTTATTAACAAAAAAGTTCATTACCCATTTCTATTATATTATGAAGGGTAAAATTGTCATTTTTAAAAAAAATGACTGGTCAAAAGACTGAAATGATAACAAATGGCCAACCATAGGACATCCATTGTAATAAAATTGTAAAAAGGACCGAATTCATAATTTACAACTAACCACATGGACGAAATTTATAATTTACTTTTTTTTTTAATGATGCATTACTTTTTTAATATTCATACTATTTTTAAACATAATTATTACGTAATTATTATGTAAAAGGTATCCAAAAAGTAGGACCCAAAATAAATAATGTTAATATAAATTATAAAAAAAATCAAAAGGTTGTATTATTTTTAATATCTGACCCTAAATATATTAACAAACCAAAATAAGTTATTTCTTCATGCACCACCTCTAATTTCTCATACATCACTTTTATGCATTTGACCTATAAATATTTATCTTATGATGGACAAAAGTGTGTAAACAAATAAACTATAATGATGAGTTATGAAAAAATAAATATTTTAGGTCAATTATAAGAGAAAATATAGATGTAGTGTATAAAGTAACACCCACCAAAATATAGTATTTATTTCTTTTGGATAAAATCATAAGTGCAATCATACCCATTCTATGGTTGGAAAATAGTGCCTTTCAGGCTTTCAGCGATCAAAAGTCAAAATTGAGTTTAGAAATACGTGCAACTTTTAACTTATCTCCATTCTAAATTTTAAATGGACAAGATTTAGAAAGCACACCCTCCCTTTTTCTTTTTCTTTTTCTCTCAATAGCAGGAGGTACACGTCTATCTAAGGCTATTTGAAAGATAAATCTGAAGTCTGAATTCATGTTTGAAATTAAGAGATGAGCTGAAGATATTATTTGTTTTTTAAAAGGTTAAATGTCTGAAATCTGAAAATCACATCTGAAATTAAGAGTAAGGGTGTGTTTGTTTTCAATTAAGAGGATCTGAATTTGGTCTGAAGTCTGAATTTCAGATCTTGACCTAATTTGTATTGTTTGTTTAAATTCAAACTTAAGAGGTTACAACATCTGAATTTCCCTCTGAATTTTAAGAGAAAGAGACTAGTCTGAATTAAAATTCAGAGTCTCTTAATTTCAGATTTGAAGGTCTCCTCTTAATTTCAGACATGGTTTTCAGACTTCAGACGTTTAACCTCCTAAAAAACAAATATCACCTAAGTCTTATTATCTGAAATTAAGAGACTCTTAATTTTAGTTCAGACAACTCTCTTCCTTTTAATTTTAAGAGATAAATTCAGAGGTTGCAACCTCTTAAATCTGAAATTAAACAAACAAAGTTAATTTATCATAGATCTGAATTATAGACTTCAGAGCTTTTTAAGAGGCTATTAATGAAAAACAAACAAGGCGGAGATCTGAAGTCTGACAATCACATCTGAAATTAAGATATGACACGTCTGAAATTAATAGCTGGTCTTGAATGTTTTAATTAATTAAATTTATCTTAATATTTTTGTTAAATAAAATATCAATTTACGTCAACCTCTTAAATTAAGACTTCAGACTTCTGATGGAAGTCCACAACGTAATTTCAGACGTGGTTTTCAGACTTTCTAACCTCTTAAGTTTAAAATGTAACAAACAGTCTGTTTTGAATTAAGATCTGAAATCCACTTAACTCTGAAATGTAACAAACAACCTATTTTCAGTTAAGATCTGAAATTAAGACTTCAGAGGTTTTTAAGAAGTAATTAAGTCCAAACAAACGCACCCTAAATCTACATTTATCTCTTAAATTTCTAATCTTAGGGGTCTTCTTAACACCTGATACCGTTGAACTGGAAACATGTTGATATATCCTCTTATTCATATGTTTTTATTAATTAATGACATGAGACCTCTCTAGTCTCCCTCTCACATCGCAAAGAGAGATGTATGCTTAGCAAAACAGGAGACGTACGTATAGAATTGTTCTTTCAAAAATAGACTCTAATGGTTAGAAAGTATTATAAAATATAGGAAAATTTATTAAAAAATAACATAAAATACAAATACCGACAATAAAGATGTCATAGAACTTTTAGACCAAAAAGTAACCATTAAATTCTAATTAAGTCATTAAAGGGCGTAAAATTCATTTTTAATGCCATGAAATGATAATTAATTTTATTTTTTATCTTATTAATTATATTTTTTTTTATCAAATTTGAATTTTTATAATATTTTCTCAGCCTAAAAACTTTCACATTATCTTCGTCATCAAATTTTAAAAATTTATGTTACCAGTCTTGGTAATTAACCTAAAACATAAGTGGATGTTCGATGCGGTGAAAAGTAAAGAAATGAGATTTATAAGTTATTTTAACCAATGATAGTTAAACATATCATTGAAAATGAAGTAAATACCATAGAGCTTGATTCCCTTTCCATTTTTTTTTCATGTTGGTAACAAAATGGACAAAATGAAGTTTAACTAAACTTCATTATCATTCCATTCTAACATACCAAACTAGGGGTGAGTGTGGTTCTGGTAGTATACCGAACCGAAAATCCTGAAAACCGAGATCAAAGAAAACCAAAACCGAATCCCATATTGAAAATATAAATCAGTATTGGTATGGTACCAATACTAGTTTACTACAGGAAAAAGATACATTTACTCACCCCTATTATTGGTATCAGATCGAAACGGTACCGAACAAAAAATCCAAAAACCAAAATCGAATCCTGTACCGAATACATAAATTGGTAACGGTTCGGTACCGATACCGATACCGAAAGGAAAAATGATACATTTGCTCATCCTGTACCAAACACCCATAGGAGAACACCTTCTCTTAATCCGTTTGTTTAAAACGTGGGCTTTTCATTTTATTAGATGATTAATGTTGTTAATTTGTTGTTATATATCTTAATAATCTATAAATTTAGAAAATAGACATGAAAAAGAATAAAAATAAAAGAAAGCTGTTAAATGGATCAGACTTCAAAACACCAAACCCACGAAGCCTTTTTGACATGTATTCAAATGTTACCCGTTCTAATTGGTTATAAGACCCACCCAAGTCCATGAAAAGGTTTGATGGGCCAATAAAAGGTTTTTATTGGGCCTAAATTAAGTCGTTTGTCCCAATTTCAATTTCGAATAGTCCTCAATTTATTCTTCCGATTTTAGCAAACTACTTTTTATCCCTTTTTCTAATACAAACCACATTCTTGGGCATGTGTCATATAGACTTGATTGGTAAACAAACCCATATTTATAAAAAATAATATTTAATTATGGAGAAACTCTTACCTTTTATTATTTGTTCCTCAACACATATTCAATTCATCCACAAGGATTATGAATTAAACTAAAACCATGATATGATATATATTTTTTAATTTAAATAAATCAATGACCAATTACAAATAACTTACAATGTATATAACATGGATGGGAAGATGATGAATCGATGATATAACTTATTCCATACTAATTTTACGGGGAAATATTTAACTAACAATGCCCACTTTTTATTCGATTCAAATACATGATTGAATATTAATCGAGAGAATTAAGTACAATCCGCTAGGATTTTATGAATCTGGGGTGGTGTAGTCGTAGAAACTCTGGTCACTAGTAAGTCCACTCCTTTGGTAGGAATATTTCTGGTGAAGAGCTTCGGTTTTGGGAGATGACACATATTTGGCTCGTTACATCCCTGCTCTTCTTATTTCTAATTCGATCGCTTTCTAAGCCTTTTATGTTGTTGTTGTGGTCTGAAATAACGAAGGTTTTAATTATAATGAGTTAGAATAACTTAGGTTGCGTTTGGTAGATAGAATTAAAAAAACAAGAAATGAAAAATAAAATATATGGTTTTTTAGACCATGAAACTTGAAAACACAATTACCTTATAAATGTTGTATTTTTTTTTCCCTCTAATTTTAGCTTCTACTTAATTTTCATCATTGTTAGAGAATTGGATTTTAAGTTATATATTGATACAACTTGAGAATTTTAATGAATTAATATAACATAATTCGAGTATTCTAACTAATAATTTATCTTCATTTTTTTTTTCGATTCTCTCTACCAAACACATTAATGCTAATGGGTGAAAACTATTTTGAAAGGATATTGTTGAACGTGTGTACCTCGTGGCTTGATTTGCAAGCCTAATCCGTGCACGTTGAGGTTTAAAGCTTGTACCACACGAGACGGAAGAAGTACAGGAGCAAATGCTGCAAATAAATGCACCCGATGGTTATATGCAAGTACATATATAGAAGTGACCATTTCCGTCAATTAATCTAAAAACAGGTTAAAATAGATTATAATTTATGTTCAACCATTCAAATATGTCATTTATTAATAGTAGGATTGTTAAAGATTATTTAATGATATGTACATTATTAAAAAAAACGAATTAGAGTGTTGGCTTGTCAACATTGTCAAATTATTTTGATCTGTTATCCAACTGTCTGACAAGTTTTTAAGTATATATATCCACATCCACATAATTCACCAATTTTAGTTGTATATAACACTTTTGTGTTGCCTGTATGATGCTAAATTAAGAAACAAAGATATATAATTTCACTAGTCATCATAACTAAAAAGATGGTGAAAATTAATTACCTGGTTTTCTTGGTTTTTCGACATCATTCCCTGCTGTACGAGGAAGGAAAACTCCTGTACCACATGATCTTTGGCCAGAATCGAGAAACACGGCTTGCATACCAGGTCCTCCAACTGCCCAGTTTGTGGGATGTTTCGGTTTTTGATCCGGCTTTGAAAAACTCTTCCAGTGCTACCAAACACAAAACAAAAGTAATTAATTAAACACACATCAATTATAAATTGTTACATAGGTTCGAAAGTCCAAGTTAATTACATCCTTAATTTTTCAAAAAAGTAGTTGAATTTATATGAATCTAGTCCATTATATGGTTTATCTTTTCCATTTTTGAAGTATAATAATAATATATATGTAAGGAACTCTAGCTAACAATATTTGTTGGCAATGGAGTGCTTAATTAATTACTATTAATTAGTTGAAGCTCAAGCATGTCAACGTTTGTATTGTCTCTTTTTTTCCAGAATAGAATCTTATTGATATTCTTTGATACCTCCATTTGCTCAAACGTGGCTTGATGTCAACTTGAATATGCCTTCTTCCATGTCATTGGGGAGATTCAGAATCTTTTGTTGTGTTTAATATTTTAATTTGCCATTGGTTACTGGTTTTCTGCCTGCAGGAATTATTGGTTTCTTTTTTTCTTTTTGCTTTTTTTTGGCTGCATGCATAATTGTTTTTTTTTTTTTAAACTGGTGTGGTGGCAATCGTCTAGGCCTAAGCGCCGACAGATCCGGGTTCGATCACCACCACAATCTCCTAGTTAGATTAAAATCTCCATAATTGTTTTTTAATGTTTGAGGGAATACACAATAGATACTTAAAATACGATTAAATGACCAAGATAGTACTACAATGTTAGTTAATTAAAGGGAAAATTACCAAGAAAGGTAATATAAAATACAAAATTTAACAATAAAGGTATTGTAAAAAAAATTTTTGCCAAGAAAAGGTAATATAAAATTCTATTTTGGCCGAGAAAGAACATGAAATTCAACTTTTAGGCCAAGAAAGATTATCAAATATTATTTGCTTACCAAAAAAGGGAGCATAAAATTAAAAATTTACATTTTTAATTTGTCATCAATACCCTTTTTTGTCAAATTTGAATTTTATGTTATCTTTCTTGGCCTACAAATTTTTACATTACCTTTATTCGCTATTATTAAATTTTATATTACATTTCTTGGTAATTTGCCCTTAATTAAATACAGTAAAACATCAATACAGGAGCAATTAATACTATACAAAGGCTACCCAAATGTAAAATGAAAAATACATTTTGTTTATTTTGGAATATTTCTATAGGTATAGTTTTCAGGGAAAAAAACGAGAGTTTTTATAGAAATTGAAAATTTGTTTAGATGATGAAAATTTAGTTTTAAAAAAAAAAATAAGATGAGTGATTATAAAATAAAAATATAAAATAGTTTGTAGAAAAGTAAGAGAGAGAAAAAAAATTATAAATAAATACAGTGTATGTAGTAGAAAAGTTAGAAATAGAATATGAAAAGTGATATTTTAAAAAGTGAAATGAAAAGTTATGAAATTATTGTTATATAAACAAGTTTTCATTAGTGAGATGAAAACTAAACAAAATGATTTTAGGTTACGGATTTCCTCCTGGTTTTCATGGACTTAATTAAACAACTTTAAAACTTATTCGAAATTTAGGTCACCGTCTTACAGGTGTCTGTTTTCCCATAAAATTTGTATATTTTGAATATGATTTTCTCGTTCAAGTATATCTATTACTATACAATGAAAACTAGTTTTGCATTTGCCATTTATTGCACGTGAATAATAGAGCCTGTATGTATTCATATAAAACTTTTAACTATATATATAAAAACTTTTATAAGACATATACACATTTAATATTTGTTTGAAAGAAAATTTTAGTAAAAATATAATCACACAAGAAAAAATCAAACTAAATTATAATAAGCAATAAAATATTACATAGATATCTATATAATATTTTTTATTCCCAGATGTTTGACGAGAAATAATAAATTGAAATGTTATTACTATATGCATTAATTATAGCTCTTATATCCGAAAGACCGAAACATATAGGCTCTGTGTGTGTTTATATAATATAGAATGTAGTTAGAGAGAGTATCGCTTATTATGCAGCGTACCAAAAAGTATCATTTTATAAAAAACTTATATATATTTTTTTCATAAACATGTTTTAAATAATATTACAAAGATAATATGTAAATTTTACATACATTCACGTCTCTTAACTCCTTAAAAATTAGAAGATGTGAATGTACACTTACGTAAATTTGCATGTATGTGAACGTACATCTATATGATCCATGATTTCGGACACTTAGAATGTGTGAATGTGCGTCACATTTATTTATTATATTTATAATATTAATTAAAACATTTTTATAAAAAAATTTTCAAAAAAAATATTTTACGAGTGATACATCCTTCTGGTGCGCTGCATAATAGGATTTACGTTCAAGTCAGTTGAACGTAAATATATACATATACGTATAACATGTGTATGTGCGCACACAATTCCTAAATGGCAAAATCCATTGTCAAGTTGACTAATTTAATTTTTAAGAGCTGACATCCACGAATTGCTCATCAATGGTAGATAATCTATCAATTATGCTTAATTAATTAAGCAATTAGAATCTATGTTATAATTGATACCGAGCATTTTATTCCTACAGAATCTTGAGGAATCTCTAAAATATGACAAAACAAGATTCTTATCTTTCTCATTCCATATATTGTTTGTGTGAAAATAATTACCGGTGGTGACGGAAGCAATGGCGGTTGTGCTGCAGCTGGCGACTTCCGACCAGGAAGAGGTTGGTGTCTATGCTTATTATAATTCCGCTGCTGTTATAATCACAATAATCACATATAAGCCCAATTCATATCATCAAATTACATGAGCACACGTTAATTATTAATTAATTAATATTAACTAGTATATTATTCGTGTGCTACACGAAATAGTTAAATAACTTGTTTTTTTAAAACTTTATATAGATTTGAAAAATTATTATAGAATTACAAATAAAATAATAATATTATATTGTTAAAGATATTATTGAAAATATATAAAGTAGGTAATTTAAGGTAAAATACATAATCAAAAAATAAATAATAACAAAAAAAGGAAAAATTATAGATGAATAAAAAGCTAAGGAAAGACATGTGTTATAGACTCAAATTTAAAATAGAAATCCAAGATAATAGAGGATGTTTTTTTTTCTAATTTAGTTTAACTAACGCAACTATATTTTAATATAGAAATTGTTATTTATACACGTGTCATATCCAGGTCATTTCAATTAGCATTCTAGTTTTGTGCCAAGTGACATCTATTTATCCTTTTAATTGAATGGATAGATTTTAGCAAAAACTATACATGTATGATAGATTAATATAGGATAATTTTACGTGCACACTCCCTCAATTAATAATCATACACCCTCTTCTTAGTGTGTGTGAAGATTAACTTTTAATCATTAGGTATTATGTCATCAACAAAAATTATATGAATAAAAAGGTATTGATTAGTCTAAATTAAGGAGAAGAGGATGCACGTATAACAATCATCCTGAAACTAATTAATATGAGGGTGGAATATTCAATTTTAAATAGTAATATATTAGTTCATCCTAATTAATCGAGATGATGATTTACAGAAACAAATGATAAAAAACAACTGTACGTATTTTTATACCTTGGAATAGAAAGGATGCTCGTCTTCTCCACAGGCTTCGTCGCAGAGAACATTGCGCTGCTGTTATCGTTACAATAATCACATCTTAAAATTTTCAAATAATTCTTATCCGAAAGAAAAAAACAAACTGAATCTAATATAGTAATACGAGCGAGAATCATTCAAATCATGATAATTTTCACAAAAACTAAGCAGATTGACAACAAGCCATGCCAATGCATCCAAACATAAATCAAATCAGAATAAACTGTCAGGACGCCATTGAATCTAACGATTTACATGCTTTTGATACCGAGAATACTATTACTATTACCATAAATAATAAATTCATAAAACCTAATTAATACTAGTTTCCGCCAAAAAAAATCAACCTAAATGAGCGCGAATCATTCAAATAGTACTAATTATATTCTCGCCAAATTAAATCCACAACCGAATGATCAAAAGCAAATTAAACGGATATGCATTCAATGATTCAAACAAAATTTAAGCAGACGAACAACGAACTGTGATTATATATATATACATACCTTGGAATAAAAATGAGTGTCGTCTTCTTCAGACTCTCCAAATGCTTCAAAACGGTGATTGAGAAGCCATGGGAATCCAAAATCGGCACAAGTTTGATGAAAATCGAAGGTTTGATGGTGTTGTTGTGCCATAATTGATGGTGATTTGGAGATCAGAGATTAGGGTGAGAAATGAAGGAGTTAGAGGGGATGTGGATTTCCAACTCTAAACCTGCAATGTAACTACTCATACTTGCCACCCCTTATATATGAGGAGAGAAGGTTTATATATGTATAGGCTATAGCGATGCTGTCATGGACACTGTTCCTGTATTTTCTCCGTATTTATTATTAGTTTATAGTTTTATTACTTTTTATATATGTATATATATTCTACTACTCTTCTCAACATCGCGTGGGATACACGTGCATGCAAATTACCATAATTACCCTTTCTCTTTTTGGTTATCAAACAAACATCATATTATATCATCATATATATGCATTATAAAACTATAAATGTATAATAATACATAAAATCTCAAGTTGTGCATTATTCATAGGGTTGATATTGTAAACAACAAGGACACTTATCTGTACTATATATAATAAGAAAACTACTTGGAGTTTCTGGACCATTGGATGGAAAGAAATAAATGATCCAGATTAATGATAACTCATAATTATTTATGAAATGTCTCTTATACCCTTAATTAAAATCCATAATTATACTTATGCCATTTTTTTAATTCATTTTCCAAATTTACTACCTTAACTTAATTACATTAAATCTTGATTTTAATTTTTTCATTAATGAATTAATATTTACCTAAAATAAATATGTGTCATTATCATCCTTAATAATCATAGTTAAATTCAAATGTAAAAAATTTGGATTTAAATGTAGAAGTGCAGTAAATAAAGTTAAAATTTTTTGTTAATTATTTTGCTAACAAGATTTAAAATTTAATTGATAAAGCTTCAATTGTGAATATGATAAATTTTGGTTGTTGATTTTCTAATATTCCATTTTTATATTTTTATCATTTTCAAAATATATACACATTCACATAATTGAAGTTTTTTATTTCTTACATTGATATTTCATATTTGAAGTTAATAAAAATTAAAAGAAACATTTTTTGCAAACACATATTATCTGTTTTTAATAATACAATATAATAATATTTTTTATTTAATATCAAACAACTAAATATTTTTTTATTTTTAATTTAACTAGCTTTCAATTTTTTTTATTTTAATTATATATAAATTTTATAATAATTTATTAAAATATAAAAAAAATATGTATTTTTTAAATCAACCCATGTAATACATGGGTTGTTTAACCTATATATTATAATAAAACAAAACAATTCATGTCATATTACACTTCTACAATACAAGAAATTTTTATTTTTCCACATCTTTTTTCAAATTTAACACCTTAACTTAATTGCATTAAATTTTGATTTTATTTTTTTCATTAATTAATTAGTAATAAATTAGATTATGTAACATTTAAAATTAATGTTTACCTAAAATAAATATCTATCATTATTATCCATAATAATCATAATTAGATCCAAATGTAATAATTTGAATTTGTTGTGGAAATTAATATTATTATGTATAATAAAGGAAAACATCAAATGTCACGTGTCACATTTACATTCACCAAAAAGATAATTACAACTTATAAAAAATAAAAGATAAATACAATTTTATATTTTTAAAAAAGATAAATATACTCTTTTTTTCATCTGTAAATGATAAACAATAAACACAATTATTATTTTTGTATGTTTACTCATATACATTTTATATAAATAAATTTAATTAAAAATATCCACGTAATACGTGGGTTATAAACTAGTTTATTTATTATTTAATATAGGGTTAATTGCGTCAAAAGATGACACACTGTCACAATTTTTTTAATTTAGGTAACATACTAATTTTTGTTCTAACTAAGGTAACAAACCTTTCAAATCAAGTCAATCAAGATAACCATATCGGATTGAAAGGTAAAAATTACTGACGTGATAGATTCTTTGTCCAGTCAGTATTTTTTTAAAGAAATGACAGTTTAATTATTATATGATGTGCACTATTTTGTGCAATTTAAAAGTACTTTTTGATAATACCTTGCTATTTTGAGAAAATTTAAAATAATTAAGCGATACTAGAAATTAAAAGAACTAATGACTAGACACGGAAACTGTCATTTCAGTAATTTTTACCTGTCAATCCAATACGGTTACCTTGATTGACTTAATTTGGAAAGTATGTTACCTTTATTAGAAATTTTTTTAGTATGTTGCCCAAATTAAAAAAACAGTAACAATAGAATACATTTTGACCTAATTAACCCTTTTAATTTCACCATGTCATAACCATCTTTTTAGATTGATTTTAAATTTGTTAATTAGTCATACCAATCATTTATATTTTATATCACATTTTTATCATAAGATGTTTATCTTTTTACTGACAATACAAACAAACGATAAATGTTATTATTCATATAAACGTATTTTAGCTTAACTATGAATATTTACATGGTTCTATTAAGTATGAAGAAATGTGTATATTTTACATATTTGTTGTCGTTATACTACGTCCAACCTTACATATGTTATAGATGAGTCAAGTTTTTAGCAAGTGATTTAACTTAAACTTGTTTTGAATTTAATTGAGTAGGATGAGCTTGGTTTGTTACTTTGTTTTGAACTTAATTGAGTAGGATGACATTGGTTCCAGAATCTGTCTGAACTGGAATGCAACCAAATTACCTGAAAACAAAAAACGAGCATAATCAATAACCGAGAACCAGTTCGAAAAAGAAACGTCTGGTTTGTTACCTGTTAATCTGTTATTCCCTGACTTTTACAAAAAAAAATTATTAAGGAAAACTAGACTGAATCGGATCGGATCCAACCCGATGGAATCAAAACCCTAATGATAGGAAATGAGAAACGGCCTGAAAATGAAACACTCCGATTCGATTTCGGTTCGGGTAAAACCAACGTAAGTTCATCACATGATGAAATAAATATAAGAAACAACGTAGATTTTATACCTAGCTTTTCAAGCATGTATGTATATGTATATACTTTTGGCCACTCAATGTTATTTTGGGTTAATACTAAAAAAATCATGTTTTATAGTTTTATTAGTTTGGTCACTCAACGTTATTGTTTTATCATTTTAGTGATTATGTTCTTATTTTTCTTATTGAAATTCTGAATTTCGTTACCATAACTTGCTCTTCAGGTTATTAAAAAAATCACATTTTAGTTAAGGTCTATATTGAAAAAAACCATTATGTTTTTAGTTTTTTATCAATATGATTACTAGGATGATTTTTTATCATACGAAATATGTTATAGAATCCATGTGTTTAAGCGATGAGCTGTATTGGATGTTAGCAAATTATTTTAACATTTTGACATTTCTGATGAAAAAAACATCTTAAGGACTAAACTGATAAGAAATGAAAACGTGATGGTTATTTCAATGCAAAACTTAAAGTAAAATATGACATTATTTTTTTAAACTTGAACAACAAGTTACCGACAATGAATTTCACAGATTCAATGATAATAAAAACAATTACATAATGACTAAAATGATAATAAATAACATTGAATAACCAATCTAATAAAATTGTAAAACAAGATTGTTTTTTTAAGTATTAACCTTATACTTTTTATTACAATTGTTTTTATGTATGTTTTTTTGTTACATCTCAAATCAAGCTTGTTTTTAGCAAATATAGATTTAACAAGTAATTTTAAGTTATTTGAGTTCTTGAACGGAACTTGGTTTACCAAACACAATTTCAATGAATATTTTTGTAATTTTTTTTTTGAACAACAAAAATTCATATACTATATAAAACCCAAAATCAATAAACATATTTATGTTAAAAACTATGGGTTATACGCCGAAAATAGCAACACCTTTTTACATTTTTACCATTTATAGGAACATTATTTATCTTTTATCATTTACAGCAACAACTTTTGTATTTTTTATCATTTACAGCAACGGGTGACCTATAAACCTATTATAACAAGTCACCTACAACCAAACATCCTCAATTGTAACCAAAACCCTTAATTTTGTTACCAAACACCCCATGTTATGCCCAAACACCTCAATTTATTATCAAAGAATTTTTTTTTTCAAGATAGAAGATGATGAAGCTAGATTCATAGGCTCGTTCACACACACACACACACACACTCTCTCTCTCTCTCTCTCTCTCTCTCTCTCTCTCTCTCGTTACCAAGAAACAACACACGATAGGTTCGAATCAACATAAATATGATTTTTTGTTGTTTAAAAATGTTTGAAACAACATAGTCGGTTTCGTGTCTCCCTATCTATTCAGTTTGTTGCTGTCTCCTCATCGTCTCGACCTCCTCCGTCCACTATTGTCTCGTTCTCTCTCTCGTCACCATCAAACAACACAGATCTAGGGACCTTTTTACTTTTCATATGTCTTGGTTCATACATGAACAAATCTTGTGAAGTTTTGTAGTAGATCGAGAGAAGATTGAATGTTTGTTGTAAACGGATAAGGAGATCGAAGGTTTGATATTGGAATGGATTTTTACCACATGTTTGTATAATTTCTGTAAGTTATATGATTTCATATTTCTTTCTTTATAAATTTGAACATTCGTTACATGCTATCAAATTTCTTTGTATTTGTATCAATGGATTCAGGATCTCTTAAAGTGTTTGAAATTAAAAATCCAAGTGTTTTTTATGTTCTTGAGTAGTGGCTAAACATTTTGTATATTTTGGTTAAAATATTTAGTATATTTTATATGTTCTTGAGTAGTGGCTATTAAAATATTTTTATGTTCTTGAGTAGTGGCTAAAAATTTTGTATATTTTTGCTTTTTTATGTTCTTGAGGTGATAGTGGAACGGGGAGGTCGAGACGATGAGGAGGCAACAACAAACCGAATTGATGTGAGGACACGAAACCGACTGTGTTGTTTCAAACATTTTTTAACAAGAAAAAACCATATATATTTTGATTCGAACCTAGCATGTGTTGTTTCTTGGTGACGAGAGAGAGAGAGAGAGAGAGAGAGAGAGAGAGAGAGAGAGAGAGAGAGAACGAGCCTTTGAATCTAGCTTCATCATCATCCATCCTGAAAAAGAATTCTTTGATAAATATTTGGGGTGTTTGGTTACAATGGAGGATGTTTGGTTGTAGGTGACTTGCTATAATAGGTATACAGGTCACCAGTTGCTGTAAATGGTAAAAAAACACAAAAGTTGTTGCTCTTAATGATAAAAAATAAATAATGTTAATATAAATGGTAAAAATGTAAAAAGTTGTTGCTATTTTCGGCATATAAAATTTACTGAAATCTATCACAATGCATTTAAAACTGTGTATTGCATTATTATTCCTAACAATATATTAAAAGTTAGGAACAAAATATTAATTTCTAAAATGATAGTAATAACAATAATAATTATAATTGTATAAACAAAAAAAATATTATTCTTATTTATTAATAGAGAATAATAAAGGGTATAATAGTAATTTGGGGAATAGAGACCTAAAATAGAAAGGTGGGAAGGGGACGTGGATAGGTTGTGTTTGGGTTGGGTTGGGTGAACCTCTCTTCCATTCTTCTAAAATAAATATGATAATAGTTTATTAATTTTACAGTTAAAACTTAAAAGTTTAAAGGATTTATTACCCAAAAAATCAATATATTTTCATGTTTTTTGCGTTTTCGTTTCTTTATGTTATTTTTTTCTATAAAAACCTCAAGTTAATTTTTTTTTTTTGGATTTGCGAAATTCGGACATCAGACACCGGTTATAATTTGTGAACAAGGGTTTTTAAAAACTGCAAAACCGGGTCCTAATGTCCACGTAATTTCACTAAACCAAAAAGAAAAAAATAATTTAAGGACTTTTATGTTTTTTTTCATAATAAACCCAAGTTTAAACTATTCCACTTACATAGCTGTATACGTAGCCGTATAGTTTTATACATTCTCTCCGTTATTTTTATATTATTTTCTACAAATAAAATTTAATTTATTTATTATCTTTTCTATTCTCACTCGATATACTCTTCAAATGACATTACTCATTAAATGATATCTAATCTATAAATAATAAATAATTAAATACCAAATAAGTAAGCTTGTTTGTAAATTATAACGTCTAAAAATGATCTAAAATCTGAATTTCAGATATAATTTTATTTTAAGCTATTTGTTTACATTCAGACTTAAAAAGATTTCTTTGAATTTTAATAGGGAGTGATTAGTCTGAATTAAAATTAAAAGTTTTTATTATCAAAATTTTAAACAAACTCTTAATTTCAGACGTGATTTTCATACTTAAGTATTTAATATCTTAATAAACAAACATCACTTTATTATCTCCTAAAGAATGTCATTTGACATCTTTACATCTGACATTTGTCAACTGTCATTGTCCAATTTATAACAACATTCAAATTGAACTTTCTAAATATTCAAAATTAAAAATTAAATCTATCAAAATTTGAATGTTAGAAAAATTAAACTTTAACTTAAATTTATATATGTTACTGTTATTATCATCATCTATTATTATAATTATTACCTTAAATAAACATATAATTTATTATTATTATTACTTAAAAATTAAAGCTAACCTGAGTAGTCTAGTATTTTAAGTAAAATCATATCCAAATCAAAATACTATATTAAATATTAATTAAAATATAATGACTTTTAGTTTTATGTCAACTAATCTATTAAATATTATATAAAAAATTTCTGTGAAGTAAAATAATTAGAGCTTTTTTAAAGTTTCTATTTCTATATAAATAAAGGGTATATTTAAATTT
This sequence comes from Centrapalus pauciflorus, assembly GCA_020465985.1. Lineage (NCBI taxonomy): Eukaryota > Viridiplantae > Streptophyta > Magnoliopsida > Asterales > Asteraceae > Centrapalus > Centrapalus pauciflorus. The sequence continues at coordinate 260,869 of JAANYP010008016.1, read as the reverse complement.
TTTGATTCATTCTTACCATACAAATCTTCATTTACATATTATAGAAATGAATTTATAAATTTAGAAAGTTGGTATAAATGTGTTAGCTTTTACCAAGTCCAAAGAAAAATATATGAAAGTTATTATAATATAGCAAGTTGCATGTTACGTTTTTAATTAAAGCATGTTTTGATATATTTACTAGTTTATAACCACATGTATTACGTGGATAGTTTTAATTAAATTTACTTAAATAAAATATATATGAGTAAAAATAAAAACATACAATAATAATAATTGTGTTTATTTTTTATTATTTACAGATTAAAAAATAGAGTATATATATCTTTTTTAAAAATATTAAATTGTATTTATCTTTTATTTTTTATAAGTTGTAATTATCTTTTTGGTGAACGTAGAGGTGACACGTGACATTTGATGTTTTCCTTTATTATACATAATAATAATAACTTCCACAACTAATTCAAAATTTTACATTTGGATTTAGTTATGATTATTATGGATAATAATGATAGATATTTATTTTAGGTAAACATTAATTTTAAATGTTACAAAATCTAATTTATTACTAATTAATTAATGAAAAAAAATAAAGTCAAAATTTAATACAATTAAGTTAAGGTGTTAAATTTGGAAAAAAAAAAGGTGGAAAAATAAAATTTTCTTGTATCGTAGAAATGACATATGACATGAATTGTTTTGTTTTATTATAATATATAGGTTAATCAACCCATGTATTACATGGGTTGATTTAGAAAATACATATTTTTTATATTTAATAAATTATTATAAAATTTATATATAATTAAAATAAAAAAAATTGAAAGCTAGTTAAATTAAAGATAAAAAAATACTTAGTTGTTTGATATTAAATAAAAACATATTATTATATTGTATTATTAAAGACATATAATATGTGTTTGCAAAAAATGTTTCTTTTAATTTTTATTAACTTCAAATATGAAATATCCATGTAAGCAACAAAAAAGTTCAATTATGTAAATGTGTATATATTTTGAAAATGATAAAATATAAAAATGGAATATCTGAAAATTAACAATCAAAATTTATCATATTCACAATTGAAATTATATCAATTAAATTTTAAATCTTGTTAGCAAAATAATTAACAAAATTTTTTTAACTTTATTTACTATTAAATCCAAATTTGTACATTTGAATTTAACTATGATTATTAGGATAATAATGACACATATTTATTTTAGGTAAATATTAATTTATTATTAATTCATTAATGAAAAAATTAAAATCAAACTTTAATGTAATTAAGTTAAGGTAGTAAATTTAGAAAATGAATTAAAAAATGGCATATGTATAATTATTGATTTTAATTAAGGGTACAAGAGACATTTCATAAATAATTATGAGTTGTCATTAATCTGGACCATTGATTTCTTTCCATCCAATGGACCAGAAACTTCAAGTGGTTTTCTTATTTTATATATTACAGATTCAATGTTACACCAAAATGATATATCAGATATTGTTCTGAAAAATAGAATCCATATGTTTATGCAATGAATTATATTGGATTTTAGTATATTATATTAACATTGTGATATTTCTAATGGAAAAACGCCTTAGAGACCAAATTGATAAAAAAACTGAAAACATGATGACTTTTTTCAATGCAAAACTTATGGAGAATTATTTAAAATAACAAGCAACTTTTCATTTTTTTTCTTATTATAGCAACCGCGTAAATTTTGTACGAAATAAAATAACCAACTCGTTGTTGATTTCCGATTATAGCATTTAACCGGTAAACAACAAAAGTTAACCGGTAAAAAACGGGTTATATATAGGGTTTATTGTTTGAAATAACAATCTACTTTTTTTTTCTTATTATGGCAATGAATTTTATTTTTAACCATTTAATATATTGTTTGAAATAACAACCTACTTGTTATTTACCTGTTACATGCTATAATCGGAACTAAACCAAAAGTTGTTTCCATTAACTGAGACAAAATTTACAAGATTGCTATTAAAAAAGTTGCTTGCTATTTTGAGCAATTCTCCCCAGAACTTAAAGTAAAATATGACATTATTTTACTTGAATAACAAGTTACCGGTAATGAATTTCACAGTTTTAATAATAAAAAAAAATACTATAATGACTAAAATGACGATAAATAACATTAAGAGACCAAACTGATAAAACTGTAAAAACATGATTTTTTTCAATATTAACCATTTATATAAACCTTAAAATATTGATTCATAAAGATAAAAAGTTATATTTTATAAAATATAAATATGAGTTTATAAAAGGAAAGGATGACCAACCAAACAAAATTATTAATGATATACTATGATGTTTTATTTGGTAAACGAATTCAAGAGAGACATAGAAAGCGACTGCCAATTGAGACGTCACACGTGTCCTTTCACCGGTTTTTCCTTCACAACCACCCACAACAACATACATCTACCCAACAATACCTTCTGCACAAACTCGCAAAGTTTGGTTTAAGAAAAAGTGGAGCCCAAATCCTATGGCTTATGACTTATCACATAGACTTATATATATATAACTTAAAAAAATAATGGTATCTACCAACTTTATTAAAAATTTTAATACTTGAACAAATCTCATTATCAAGTTAACTTTATTGAACTAACAAATGAATTTTAGATTAATATAACATCTTAGAAAACATGATGACTCTTGCAGTGTGTTTGGTACAGAGAAATGGAATTAAAAACAATTCTTTTGATTGTTTAGATTTGAAAAATGAGAAATAAAACAATTCTTATTTTATATTTTTGTTTCCGTTACATCTAGTGAGAAACGGAATTTTCATTTCTCAATGAAAGAAAACGGAAAATTCATTTCAGTTCACCTCCACCCCCCCTCCAAAAGAAACCCGATTGGCATATCTCATTTGCACACAACACTATTTTGTTGCTTCCCTCTCTACACAAAGATGAAATCCTAGCGATGCCAATATTCCTCCTTTGACCCCAAACCCTAGTGGCAGTGTTCCTCCCCAACCCCCTCTCCGTCGACCCCAAACCGACAAGCTCGCTCTCTCTCTCTCTCTCTCTCTCTCTCTCTCTCTCTCTCTCTCTCTCTCTCTCTCTCTCTCTCTCTCTCTCTCTGTGTGTGTGTGTGTGTGTTACATCCAATCGACGACGTTCACTATCGTCTTCTTCACCTCATCTCCTCCCTCACACACAATCGCGACCCTCACACACAATGCCCTAGTCTTCTCTACAATCAACCGAAGGTCTCTCTATTTCGGCTTTTCGTTTCAGCCATACAATCTCAGATCTTCGGCGACAGCTGCATCTCTAGCAACTTCATCTCTTCGAAGGTTTCTCTCTTTGTCATTGATTTTCAGGTCTCATTTAACTTGTTAAAATCGACTTTCTTTCACTTGTTAAAAGATGAATTTGTTAAAATCAAATTGTGAGGATAATTGGATTTACTAAGTTAAGGGGTGTGGGTCATGCTCATAAAAGTTAACTTGATTCATGACCCCAATAAAAAGAGGGGGTTAACAGGGGCTTACACCCCTTTTGTGGTTTAAGGACTTAAGGATCGTGTAACAAATTTGGAGGTGAATATGTTTCTTGATTGATTTTTTGGTTTTTCAAAAACTCTTTGAAAAGGTTTGATTGAAATTTTCATTACTTTTGGTCAAATCCATTTTAGATGCTTTTTTCAAGGTTAATTTGACATGTAGTTTAATAAATGTTATAACATTAATATGATTAAACATGTAGTTTAGTCATAACAACCATTGTATTATCAGAAACTACTATATATAACTTATGTGTTTTCGTTGGCATCTCAAGTGATTAATAAAAATGATAAATGTCTTGATACAAGTAGACAATCTCTGAGCTATGATGACTTTAGCTAAATAGTAAAGGTAGTTACCTTTTTTTCAGATGGTTGATATTACTTCAGATATTAGGCTGCAAGGAGTGGGGGTGGCAACCCTCGGCAATGCCACGGTACCGAGATGACACACCGCCCCCTTGCCATGGCAACAACAATGTTTAGCTCGGCAACGACATCCAAATGCCGAGCCCTTTTCTTTAATTTTTAATATATTAATATATATAATAATAATAATAATAATAATAATAATAATAATAATTATTATTATTATTATTATTTAATTATTTATATTTCATTTACTCTCTATATATACAAAAACACATCCTTTCATTTATCTCATATCTATTCTTTCGTTACTCTCTTTCTATATATATAATTATTTATATTTCATTACTTTTTATATACACATACATATTATTTCATTTTTCTCAACTTAACACGACCAAAATATTATATAAATTCTTTCATTTTTATCATTTCAAATTCTCAAAAAAAAAAAAAAACGTTGAACATATTTGGAGTGTTCAAAACATTGATCTCAACGTTAATCCGATTGATGATTTTGAAAACGAATATTCAGACCAAGCTTCACGTAGTTTAATTTTTATTTTAATGTTTAAATTTAATGTTCTTATTTTATTTTTTAAATTTAGTGTCTTCATTTATGTTTAATTTTAATATTATTAACTTATTTTTTATTTCAATGTTTTTATTTTAATCTTAAAATGAAAGTAAAAAAAAGTATGGCAAGTTGTCATCCATACCCTCAAGATGACATCAAAATGACAAAGGATGACAAAGTTGATGTGACGTTGACGTGGTTGCAGATTTGCTTGGCATCCTCGCCAACGACTCCCTGTGGCCTTATGGTCAGAGACTTTTGTGATGTAACACTCGTAACTAACAATGAATATTTAATACGAGAAAATACACCTAATTATTTATTTCAGAGATTGATGTTTGAAAACAGTGACTTTTCATAAATGAAATATGGAATCTTGAAGATAATAAAGGCTAGAATCAGTGAGGAATCACCATTATAACCATCATCTCCTACATCAAGTTACCATAACTTTCATCTTCTTCTTTGAGGTACGTAATGTTCTAAAAAAAATCATTCTACAACACCTCAACTTCCGTCACTTGATCTTGATATATGGCATGAGTTCTTTATGAAAATGAATTTGATCTAAGATTTCGAATCTGAAAATGTAAACTAAAAATGGATGATTTATGATTACATTATATATGTTCTACATTGTTCCTTCCTTTTCTTTCTTAACATCCATCAATGGAGATATCCAAGTTTTATTGGGTTACGATGAGAAACCCGAAAATCTCATGTAAAAGGGTTTGAAATGTGTGTTGGTGATTTGTCACCAATATAATTTAAGTGTAATGAGATAAGCTTGTTGACCAAAAATAATCTTAATAAATATTGCATGAGTTAGGATGGTACGGAGTGCATACTTGTTCAAGATTATTTAAGATTAATTACTGGGGGTTTGGGAGCAGCGACCCCGGTAGCGGGGTTCCAGGGGCGGTAACGGCTATTTTGGCGGTTGCAACGACTATATTGACGGTTAGCTGATTTTCGCGGTTCCCGCCAAATAAATTCGCGCGGTTTTTGGTCAGAAAAGAGGCAGTACAGAAAATCATAAGAATTTACATATTCTCTGTTCGATTTCTGAGTTTATCCGATTAAGAATTCGAGAGTACCATCGAAATACTTCAATCTGAAAGTGATTGTCACGACTTTCAGATTTTCAAGTATTTGAAACCCTCCAATTTCTAACAATGTGTATAGTGACTAGAATAGAAGAATGTCATTGAATGCTTAATTACGGATGTGAAGAAGTAAATTAAGATTCTAAGATATTTAGAGTTAATAGATTTGAATGAATTTTGATAAATAAAATGAATATGGGATGATAGAATGTGTAAGGGAGGGGGACTGATCGTCGGAGGTTTGGTCGGCCACCGCCGCCAGAACGGCGGGTGATTAGACCGGTGACTGACTCTCTCTTTTTCCTCCTTCACCAGCTCTTTGTCCACTTTTCTTTCTTCTTCATTGCAATAAGAAACGTGGAAGTGGAGAGGCTTTTAATGAACTAATTGGGCTTAATCTACTTTTAATTACTTGGGATGTTAGTGTTAATATTTAAATTTGTTAGTGTTAATATTTAAATTTAAAACGGGCTTAAGAAACTGTAATTAATTCGTTGGGCTACTCATAATTTTGGATTATTGCAATATAGGTTTTATGTAATATTTTGGTGTGGGTTAAATTCTTCTAGATATATTATTGTTGGGTTAATAGAGTTTAATCGTATTCAAATATTTAGTTTAAACTGGATTGACCTAATGAAATTAATTCATAAGTGGGTTAACAGAATATATGTCTAACGCTCCGTTTTCGAATTTTAATTTAGTAATTTGGATTTTAAGAAATTATGTATTTTAATTTATTATATGGATTATGTTATTGGTCAATGAGTTGAAAAGTAAGTTGCTAAAAATTATTGGATTCTAATTTTGGTTAAATAAAAGTTTTGTAGCTGAAGTGAAAATTTAGAAACTATAACTAGCAGTGGCGGACCCAACCACCGAAGGGATTTGTTGCACAAATTTTACTCGCGTTCACGGTTTAAAAATTAAAATGATTATTTTGGTTTGGTCGGGTCGGACAACACATGGATATTTAAATTTAAAATTATAATCTTAAAATAACAAATATAATAATAGATGATGCATATAAATACAAGTTGTTATGAAATATAAGTTATTATGTTAAAAATTTATCTTTCACAGTTGATCTCTTTGACTTTTTATATTTTGGAATCGATCAATAAAAGCTTCATTTGTCATCATAGAAAATATTTCAAGTTCAACCGCACAAATCAGAACACCGTTAAAAAATTTATGCTCTCACTTCTTGTTTCCACTGCCTTTTTTTCAAAAGTGGGTTAATGCTATAAGGGTTAAAGAATTGAGCTTAGAAATTAAAATCATTATTGAGTTTGAAATTGTGTTAAAAATAATATTGAGTTAATGAATTTAGAATTTAGTATTGGGTTTAGTGAGTTTTAATTTTTAGAAATATTATAAATGTTGTTGATTTATTGAATTAATTACTTATTTTGCTATTTAGGTAATCAACTTAATTTTTGAGGTATCAAATGATTTTAAATAAAGTTGCACACATAATTTTTTTGGATAGTATAAGTTGCACTCATAAAAATTCGTCGGTTGCACATATAAAATTTTTAAAAAATTTTCACTACGAAACGAAGTTATTTAGAGGCGACCCGTTACACGGGCTACCCTCCTTCCAATGTAAGTCCACCCATGATAACTAGCATAGGGAACAAGTACAAAGACTGGTTATGCCAAAACCACAAACTAGTTATAAGCCTTGAGTTAAGTGTACACAAATATTCATTGCTATCTTTCTCTCTTTAAAATTGTGAAGAGTTCTCTCTTGTCCATATTGTACTACTTCAAAATCCTAGCAAAATTGAAGTTGAAAACTTAAAAGTGATTTGAAAGTATTAGTTAGGATTGAATCAATGATGTTATAAGAAGAATTTTGAGGTAAGTTTCATGTATTTCTTGATAGGTTTGAGTTAGGATTTATACCCAAATTGAAAGAATATCAAAGATGATGCAATGTGACTTCGGTTTCATATTTGGTATCACTATTGGAGTGAAAATATTGCAAAACTTGTGAAATTTGATATCCAACTCAATTCAAGGTATGCTTGTACAAGTTTGATGAAATCTTTTGGATTTTATGATACTTAGTACGGATTGGTTTGTCTTAGTGTGTTTTGAAGTATGAATACTATTAGAAAAAGGCTTATGAGTGTTGTATATATGTTTACAAATCGTTTTTTTAAGTTGTACCAAAGATGTGGTTGAGTTTTTGGGTAAAAATGATGATTTCGGACTAAAATGGATATGCATTTGTTTGAGTTTTTGCCTAACATACATGAAAGTTGTGCAATTATATGAAATGTGTGGAATTAGAATTGATTGTGAATTGAGATGGGACAATGAGTAGGTTATCTCGACTTATTGACGAGAGTTCTGGGTCATCCGATTGATGAGAAATTGTGATCACAATTTTGAGAGATGACCAACGTGGGGCCGAATTACGGAACCGTTTAAATGTGATTGTGTTTTTGGTGATATGATGTCAGTTGATTTGATTAAATTGTTGCATTTACTTGCATTTTATGTTAATGGTTGACATGTTTGAATATTGAACAATTATTGAAAAACTTACTAAGCGTTTATAGCTTATCCTTTTAGTTGGGAATGCTTTCTGCGGTCTACATAAAGGTAAGAAGATTGTCAAATCATCAAACAAGTGATTGTTTGTAAAGCTAGAAGATCGCAGCTTTGTGTAGATCTCCATTTTGTTGTTGGTAAGTTTGTTGGACATAGATATTAGTGATGATAGATAGAATCATGTCCTCAAATCTTTATTGTTAATCAATGTAAGGATCACATGTTATAATTACAACCTATGTATATTTTGAAGGTGGTTAAATTGTACAAACTTTTACTGTTGTGTGTTATAGTGTATCCCATGGTTTTTGTGGTGTATTTTAAGTAAATCGTAGTTTACTAGTTTGTAAAATAATTAGGTGATGTGTTACAATATGACTATTTGATATACTTTAAAAGTAAATTTAGTTTTATCGAATTGCAAATATAAATCAACTAAAAAGATAAACTTTGTCAATATATTTTAAAAGTAAAATTAGTCACAGTGATAATAACTAGTCTGGTCACATTAATTAAAATGATAATATTGAAAAAAGTCTATCATCTTTTCTCTTTTTTTTATTAAGTCCATAAACTTTTTTTCAATTGTCTAAATCTCTAACTATTTTTTTTTTTTTTTTGTAATTTCAAAACCATATATTTTTTTTTTACCGTTTACCAGATTAGACAATAAAATACAACCGGTAAAACAAAAGGTTTAATAACTTAATTGCTAAAATGATAAAGATGATATGATGTGTTTATTGCAATATTAATCAGGTTAATAAATCAGTGTTACTTGTTTGGTAACCAATCAAACAGACTAAGTATATACTTTTTAATTAGACAAAAATAGTTTAGGAATAAGAAAAAAAATTCAAAGACTTTATCACGAAAATAAAAAAAGGTTATGAGATTTTTTTCAATATTAATCCTTAATTAAATTGTTTCAAAATCTATAATTATTAGTGTTGGGTTAAGTTGGAGTTAGAATTTATTAAAATAAGTATACAAGTTTGATATGTGATTAGTGTATAATTCAAGTTGTTAATTTAATTACTGATTATATATATATATTGCCGACGGAGCAGTGAGAAAAATGCTCACGTGGCACAATATTATTGGTAGAAATTCCTATTTTTAAGGCTGATTTGCCACAATATGATTGGTTAAAATTGAGAAAATTAAGGTTGCTGATTTGGCGCAATATAATTTGTTAAAATTAAAAAATAATGGGATAACATCAGCAATCCTATCAAACTAACAAACTTGCATAAATTAATGAGATATTTATTTACATATACAAATTACAATTAAACATTAATTATTCAAAATTATTATTTTTATAATTTTATAAAATAGATATGAATAGTTGATTATTCTAAATTTTTCATATATATATATATATATATATATATATATATATATATATATATATATATATATATATATATATATATATATATATATATATATATATATATATATATATAGATTAAAATTTTAGTTTATAGATAAAATAATGAGATATGTCATTTGCCATTTAAATTGTTCAATGTGATTTATAAAGATATATTAATTTTTGTTACAATAACTGCTTTTGTTTGATAACATTTTATTAATTGGTTTGAATAAATTGTTATTATAAAATTATGTTAGACGATATTATAATTAAGTAATACTTTGCAAACACGTGTTTGTATATTAGTTGATGGAAAAATGACGGGTTTTCATTTTATAGTAAATTATTATTATTTTTTCTTCTATATACTTCATTCTTATACATAATTTTTTTTAACTAAATTCAGATTTTTGATCAACTCACATGTATTAAACTAGATATGTATAGACTTCAAATATAATTATGTGTAATAATTAATATTAATGATTAATATAAGTAACATTTTTTCGCAAACAATGTATAGTTTTCTTAAAAAAAACAAACTTTTGTTGTGTCATCAATTAATTATTAATACCAATGGGGTTTGCCCATTTGGTATGAGAGGTTACATGTAAGTGTCGGATCACAGCTTCGACTTCCGTCGGAAACATTGGAATTTAGGCAGTGAAAGTAACTTCTGAAGTCCCCATTTGAGACAAAAGTGTAGTTTAGGAATAGAAGTAGATTAATTTACCGTTCAAAAAAATTAATTATAAATATTAATTTCATCACACATCACCCGAGCAACGCACGGGTATTCAGCTAGTTAAATTTGTTCAAGGTGGCCTTAACAAATTGAGACCTATACACATGTAAATAAATACTTTTTCTAGATCAATTGACACTATTAGTGAAAGACTGATATAAATATAAATGTAACAAAATGATTGATTAGTTACTAATCTGGATACATTGACTTGGTCTAAATAATCTAAGGCAACACATACTTTGATTCTTATAAGTTTTATTAAATAATCTGAAGTTTACCAATTTAGTTATCGAACTTGGATAATCGATTAGTAAAAGAATTTATTAGCTTGAATGATTAAAAGTAGTAAGCAATAAGCAATATACTTGATATCAGAACTCTGGTGACTTAGTTGATATGTTTGACTTTAAACGGTGACCATATTTGATATCAGTTTAGTCATTTGATGAATTTCAGATTGTAAACACTATGAGTAACTGATTTGATTTCTAAAATCTGTATACGTGAGATGTTTGTACTTGCTATCTGATTCATTTCATTGTCATGCTATAGTTAAAAACTACCATGTTTAACATTGATCTTTACTATTCATTTCACTACCATGGGTCTGTTTTTTGTGAACTTTTTTCCAATATGCATACTGTGTATATTTATAATTATTGCAAGTCTATGTGGATGTAAGTTGGGTGAGCCACATGCTTAAGGATATATACGTACACGACGGGTGGCCTGTCATTAAAGTGTACGTCCAAAAGGAATGGATTGACATTTGTTTTGATCATGTATGGTTGCTAGGTGGGCTGAACGTGTACATTTGTTCTTGAGCTTAATAAATGTTCAATCATATTATGTATGTTTTTTTGTGTTGTTAACTCTGTTTACTCGTTGGATGACGACTTACGATAGTTGTGGGGGACAATATATTTCTGGTGGAACTGATATGAGGAGAGTACATATAGTCCTGGATTTAGAGCTTGATAGAATTTGGATTTGGTATCAATAACTTTCGCAACTTCGATAACTTTGATATGTAAATAGGATCGATAGATTCAGGGGTGGCTTTTAGGGTGTGCGGAAGGCTCGACCGCACAGGGTTCCCAATTTCGTAGGGCTTCACAATCATAATAAAGATCTTAATTTAGACCAATAAAATTTTTCTATATTTGACATGTATACGTTGTGTATCGGTGCGTTAAAATGGAATTCATGTCAATTTCAATTTGAGTAGTATTATTTATTTTAATTTCTCATTAATCAGTTTATTTGTTATTCAAGACCTCCACTTTACCTATTAATATTAAGTCTCAAAATAACCAATTTACTATTTAAAATATTTAAGGGACTATGTCGTGATCACAATGACAGGGCCTCCGAAATTAAAGTGACGGCCTTGGATAGATCCATAGTCATTCGATATGACTGTATAAGTCACTATATTGGACGTAAGATGTTTGTATTAGTGTTTGTTCTATTGAAATTAGGACCAATGTTTCATGTGACTTATGTAATATATATAGATTTAGGTTCAAGTGAGTACCAACTCTAATGCAGCGCACCAGAAGGTACCACTATTAAAATTATTTTTTTTTGAAAATTTTTTAATGAAAATGTTCTAATTAACATCATACAGATGATATATAAATTTCACGCAAATCCGAACACTCTAAGTGCATGAAATCACGCATCACATAAATGTGCGTTCACATATATTCAAAATTATATAAGTGTGTGTTCACATCATTTTTTAGGATTTAGGAGATGTGAATGTATGTGAAATCTACATATGATCTTCATAGTGTTATTTAAAACATGTTTATGAAATTTTTTTAAAAAAAAGCATTTTTAAATGTGGTACATTCTAGTGCGCTGCATAAAAGATAGTACTCTCTCGAACCACACACACACACACACACACACACACACATATATATATATATATATATATATATATATATATATATATATATATATATATATTATATTGTGTCATTCGACATGTTTTTTACGTGTCATTTTAGGTATTTTTTTTGATGATGTTACATATATTTTAACTAGATAAACAAATAATATTTGATGCCTAGAAATAATTACACATGATAAATTATGTTTATTATTTTTTATATATAAACATTTGTAAAAATAAGTAATAATAAAAAAATTGCTAAAAATAACATTTTTTTTTTATTTTTTACCGTTCATAACAACATTATTTATTTATTATATTATTAATAGCATCAACGTTTGTACTTTTTTATAATTAATAATATTAACTTTGAATTTTTTTATCAATAGTATTAACTGTTATATTTTACATCACTAATGACGTCAATTTTTATATTTTTTACCAATTATAAAATCAATCTTTTTAACTTTTTAGCTATTTATGCTAAAAAAATGTAAAAGATGATGCTATTAATAATAAAACAGTAAATATTATTGTGATAAGTGGTAAAAATAAAAAATTGTCGTTATTCTTTTTAATTTACCTGTATAAAATCATAAATGAACTAATTTATTGAAAAGTAAAAAATAAAATTTATAATATTTGATTTTGTTATATTGTTAAAATAGATTATTATTACAAATTAAATTGAATTTTATTATATATATTTAAATTTTAGAGTAAATAACATTTGATCATCTATTTCCTCCCCCCGCCTCTCTGGCTCTGTGGAAACTCTAACCAACCCCCTTCAAAAAACACGCATTTACAAGATTTCCCCCCTGAAAATAAACTTTCTTACAAACTACACCCCTTACTCACGCTTTTGGTACACCCTCACTGTGTGTCTGTGTGTCTCCATCAACAGAATTCGCACGCTGTACAAATAATAAAGCATACGACGCCCTCAGGCCAATGTCTGCGTAGCTCGCCGTCGATCAATAAGAAGATTCATCGATTGATTCTTGTTTTTTTTTCTATCAGGTGTCTTTAATTTGTTAGATCTCATCTACCGATGTTTTTTTTTCTCTGGTCAATTTTATGCTTATATATGAAATTTGCGTTTGTAGTTGTTAAATGTCAGGCGGCTCAGCAGCGGGGGTACCGATTCCCGGTCGCCGGAGCACCGTCCGCGTTGTGGTGGTTGGTGATCGTGGAACCGGTAAATCAAGCCTAATTGCGGCAGCTGCCTCCGAGAATTTTCCGGAAAGTGTGTCTCCTGTTCTTCCTCCTACTCGTCTTCCTGCGGATTACTATCCGGATGGCGTCCCTGTCACGATCATCGACACAGCATCGAGGTTTCGATTGAGTATTAGTAGTCATCGGTTTATTTGATTGATTAAATCATGTGTTTGTTTATTAGTTTTAATTCTGGATATCTTAATGTAGCTTGGAAGGTAAAGCTAAGTTAGAGGAGGAATTGAAGCGAGCTGATGCGGTTGTAATTACTTATGCTTGTGATAAACCTGAAACACTCAATCGCCTTCAGAATTTCTGGATTCCTGAAGTTCGTCGCCTGAAGGTTTTCAATCTATCCATATTTTCTGATACATAACTTGGCCAAAAGAATAAAAAAGAATAAAAAGGGGTGAAAAAGAAGACCACTTAACGATTTCCAAATGCTTTAACTGTTTAAAATGGAGATTGTGAGACTTCATGGATATTTTATTAAATATATTAACAGGTGAAGGTACCAGTGATTGTTGTTGGTTGCAAGCTTGATTTGCGTGATGAACACTATCCAATGAGTCTAGAGCAGGTGATGGCTCCGATAATGCAACAGTTTAGGGAGATTGAAACTTGCATAGAGTGTTCTGCGGCTAATCTTGTCCAGGTATGCTATTGTGTTCAACCTTCAGAACAATAATAAAAAGTTCGTAATTCTTCAAGGCTTCAATTCAATGGTAATCCTTACTAGAAAATAGAAATAATTAATTAGATTGGTTGAGTGTTATGGCCACTTAAATGCTCTAGTCATTGTGGCATTAATTACTTGCTTTATGAACAATGAAGCTATAATCTCAAATATCCATTGTCTTCTTTGGAGAACCTTCCAAGTAAAGCTCATAACATTCATGTGATGATTATGACACTAGGGGTGTCAGCAATGTGTCTTTTTGTGTTATAGTGTTTGCAACAATCCTGTATTATATCTAATAAAAAGACCACACCCTTTTATTTTGCCTTTCATGTATGTGTTTCTTTCTGTGGAAATCATTGTCAACATGTTTAGTTCGTAAAGATGGTTCTACGGTTCTAACAGCTTGAACTTGTTGTACCTTAAAAATAATATATTTATTATGATTTGCCATAGCATATACCATCTTTGCATGCATTTGGAGAAGGTAGAATGAAAGGATTTTGATTGACACAGCAAGTTCAGACGCATCAGGTTAATATTAACGTATAACACGACTAGATACACAAGCTGAATTTATTTGTTTTCTAGGTACCAGAGGTGTTTTACTATGCTCAAAAAGCTGTGCTTCATCCAACAGCCCCCTTGTTTGATCAAGAATCTCAAACTTTAAAACCCCGATGCATAAGAGCATTGAAAAGGATATTTATTCTTTGTGATCATGATATGGACAGTGCCTTAAATGATAGCGAGTTGAATGAATTTCAGGTAATATCTCTTCTGCTATCTTGCATAATAAGCAAGTTTTTTTTTTTATTTTTTTTTAACTTCTTAAGACGAAGTCCTTGACTTCTTTCTTGTTTCTTCTAGATTTTCTATTCAGTGATGGGATCTGGCAATCAAAAGCAATAGTGTTTCTGTCTAGACATAAGAGCTACTTTTCTGTTTCTCATAACAGGTCAAGTGTTTCAATGCTCCTCTACAACCTGCTGAAATAGTGGGTGTTAAGAGAGTTGTGCAGGAGAAGGTACCAGAAGGGGTCAATGACTTTGGGCTTACCCTAACAGGATTTCTTTTTCTTCATGCCCTTTTTATCGAAAAAGGTCGCCTTGAGACAACTTGGACTGTCTTGCGTAAATTTGGCTACAATGATGACATTGAACTTCGGAAGGAGAATCTTCCTATTCCGTCTAAAAAGGCTCCTGACCAGGTTATGCTCTTATCATTATTATTATCTTTTGGCTATATTGTTGACATTGTTTGATCTTCAACTGGTCTATAGAAACTTTTGATTGATGACTCCAGAAGACTTGTGTTAGGGGTGTCAATGTCCAATCAGGCATTGATATAGGACCTGATCTGATTGGGTTGTATTGAATTTAAGTAGAAATGACATTGGTTCTTTATTAAACTCTTGCAAATATAGGATTCTTAAGAAGAGATGGACACATTATGTTTCCATCAAAATAGTTATGGCCTGTACCGCATGAAAAGGCATATTTTAATCTGGGTCGAAAGTTGATAAATATTTCTTTTTATATTAGAGTGCAAGTTAAATCATAAGAACCAGAAGTAAGTTTTAAATAGTCTGGACTCTGGTGTAACAGTGATATTCAACTGAAATAGCACCTTTAAATGTTTTGTTGGCTTTACATAGGTCTTATTAAGTTGATCTGCACACAATTCCTTTTGTCTATCTTTACTATACTAGGATTGCAGATATTACTTCAAATACATGCATGTTGCATGCCCATGACACAAATGACGAATCATCACGTAAGCATGCAGGGTTGGACTTTGGAGACATGTGATGCCTTGTCAAGTTGTCATGCAACACCTTTCATAAGCATTTAGTTCTTCAGATGTGACATTTTATAAATAATATCCAATATTGGCTATAATCTTTTAATAGTTGTGTTCATGTAGAGTGTTGAGTTGACCAGTGAAGCTGTGGACTTCCTGATGGGGATTTTCAGTTTGTTCGATTCTAACAATGTACGTACTGTATTTCCCTCTCATTTTGTTCACTGGTTGTTAACTACATTGTGGATCTATATTCTATAGCTGTGCTTCTCCCTGACCCCATGTTGAAATGGCTTAAAAATAGCAAGCATTCTTTTCAAGTAGGTTAGCCTAGACTTGCACCAAAGTCTTTTATTGTTTGTAAAATTGGCATAACATGATGCGTTAACTCATTTATTTATTTGTCTTGAGGTTAATCTTGTTTCACTAATCCAATTTCAGATGGTATGAATGTTGCCATTTCCAGTGAGATATTCCAAAATGTTTTTGTCTTCATAAATGGATAATGCAATAGACGATAAATGGAAAATGATAAGTTCCTGAGACTTGCTCATGCTTGTACAACCTACCTCAATATGTAGCTTCAAATGTTTTCTGATACAAAGTGTAACGTCTTTCCTTCTAAGATGGTATGTATTCCTTGTTATCATGCTAGAGCCAAGTCTGCGGATGTAGGTTACAAGTCTTACAACAAAGATACTTTGGAAGACTAGCCTCCGTTTGTTCTTTAGTAGGAGTCTATTTTGACTTTGTGATTGAGCCAAATTATAGTTGAAGTTGCACCACTTTTTTCTACTCTTCAAATGGTGCATCTGCTTAGATTCCTAAAGATAAATGAGTCCTGGCTCAATTGGCAAGAGGATATAACATAGAAGCCTATCCTATTGGTATGTATATAAATGTCCATACATTATGCTTCAGTGATCAATTAATATGTTTGCTCGGGACAATTGTGGCCTCTTGGGCGAATTTGATGTTCCATCCATTATTCTTCAGTGAGCACGGATTAGAATTGGATTACATCAGACTCACTATTCGAAATTGAGAACTTGTCTCGTTGGAGTTTTATTTTCATCCTGAAAGAGGAATTATGTGAAGAAAAACGATGAAAACTGATGGGATACATGACCTACATGCGATAGACACACACACACGCCCACACATACACATTCACATAATCATATGTCTATACACAGACATACTCATTGTCTCATTGTAGTTAACTGTTTTAGTATTTGGAGTTATTTCTCTCTATTACATGCCTTTAAAGCTAAGTTTACATACTGAAACTGATGGCTGATATACATGCATATACCTCGTATGTAAATGTTTACACCTGCTAGGACGGAGCTCTACAAGATTCTGAGCTTGATGAGCTTTTTTCAACTGCACCAGAAAGGTGGGTCTGTTTTTTCAAGTGTACAGTTGTATCGATTTAGTTCTTCATGATGTCTATGTTATATCTGGTATTTTTTGTTTACCTTTATCTTTTTTTTTTTTAGTTGTACTTGTATTAAAAGGGTTTTGACATTTATTTCCCATTCTACTGGAAACCCATATGTTATGCTGTGCTCATTTAGAGTTTTATATTGATGTACAATGTGCTTGATGAGTTCTTCTAATGCATTTACACGTTCTTTAATTCTTCCCCTTAATTTATTAACCTTGAATCTGATCAGCACAAGGAAATTATACCCTTTTAAATTCTTCCATAGTACTTGTACATTTGCCAATCAAATTTGCCTAAGAAGATGCACATCATGTCAAATTTATTAATAGTTGATTGATTTTACCAGTAAGGAGAATGGTAAGGAAATCACCATATAGTACTTCTGTGTACCTGTCCGTAAAATGAGTTCTTTTACTTTAAATTTGTCCTTGGATAAACAAACGAAATTACTGTTTAATTTTATATAGAACACATTACCACTTGCATTATTTTTTCTTTCCATTGTTATACTTCCTAATGGATATTCAACATCAATCATACTTTACATTTTAGGACATTCTTTCTTCAGTAATTATTTAACTGCTATATGAAGTTAGTGTCATTCAGAAGTTATTTTCTAGCAATAAATCTATCTCCATAAAATTAAAGATTAAACCCAAGTGGTTTATGCGCCAGAACAGGAGGACACTAATAGAAAAGGTTGAAGAGAGTAAAGATCAATTGCTATAAAAACTTTGCAACGTCATTTGAGTTAATATCTACCTTTTATAGAAAAGATTGTAGTGTCCCAAGGAAAATAACATGGTTACACTTACATGGTAAGCCAAATTATACAGTGAATAAATAATATTGCCATCTTTTGTCCTTGTTGCTTATTTGTGAGTCATGACACGGAGTCTATACCTAAGTAGATATCTGGAAGTCTTGATGAGTTGGTCAACTTAATCAACTTTTCTATTATAGAGCTCGATTTAGGTTTGGTTGTGACAATCTCATTTTACCATCTATAATCCCATTATTTCTTCTGATCTGGTTATGCTATATGAATGCATCACTAGTCAGTTGTATTTTACATTTGGTTTCTACAAACTTGGCCACCAGAGATGGAAATTTCTACTCATTCATATGAAAACAGAGTCAATTTGGGTTGCATATTATTGGCGATCCAAACAAACAAGTTGGGGAAAAAGTAGCTAAAAATGTAATGGATCAAATGGGTTGAACTGTGAACATGATAAATAGGTCGGAAATCAGCAATGATTTATGAAAATGTTTACAAACTTCCTAAATCATTTTTTTAAAGAAATTTAGATTAGTATTTTTAATAAAATAGTTTCCGTAACTATGTTTAGAAAAGTGTTGGTAGGTTAATGCCCACCTTTCTAATTTAAATTGTTCCAAAATAAGTATTCACTTACAACTATAGATGATTATTATTTAATAAGTTCCAATAACCCTATGTTTTCAAAGTAATTGTCTTCCCAAGAAATTTATCAATTAAACAAATAATGGTAAAATTGTCATTTAAGTATATTAAAGTTGTGATAATTACACTTTTACTACAACTGTGTGCTTTTATCTGGTGGATATATATTTTGGGACGGAGGGAGGACTTGTTTTGACACCCAATCACATTTGTTTTGCCAAGTCTACTGGCTACTCCAGTTGTTGTCTCAGAACTCAGAAGAGGTTGTTCATGTCTCGCTAGGGGAAATCATTATACAACTTGATTAAAACATGGTGTCTAGTACTAATCTTTGACTGGAATGCACGTGTAAATTGATATTCATTGGAGGTTGTAACAGTTTCATTTTTTGATAATTCCTGATGTAACTTTGATTTTGGATGTGACTTCTTTCTTTTTTTTTTTTTTTTTTTTTCCTGTAGTAGTAATTTATAATGCTTGTGTAATTTATGCTTTCTTTTCAGCCCTTGGGATGAACCTCCTTACAAATATAGCATGGAGAGAACCGAATTAGGGGATATAAGACTTTCTGGGTTTCTCTCTCAGGTGCGCATGATATCTTCTCTATTTGTACCACAAACACAAGGGGTGTGTGATTGTGATACATGTGTACTTATCTTTATTCCTGTGTGAAAATTTAACTGTTTTCCTTTCTTTTCATCTTGTACTATATACTCTATTTTTTCTGCTGGTCTACTGTGGGGTTCAAGTTCTCTGCATGCACTGAGAGTTGGACGATGACTGGTTAAGTTTAGACATTCAGTCATCTCGGTTCCAAGAGAGTGACATTAATGTAATGGCTAATTATATGGACATTTATTTGTTCTAAATATACACATATATCAAATTGTAAGTGAATTTCTAAGTAACAAGTTGCACAATTCCGTCATCTTTTCTTGTAGTATTCAACTTGCCCGTTTGCACTTCACTATCTTAAATTGATTATTTATGAGCAGACATGGTAGGAAGTTGTTTGGTATTTATATTCTTAGCTTCAACCATTGCTGCACTTTTTCTATCGCTTCAATTTAAATGGAACTTTATTCATTCAGAGTATATTCATCGATATGTGAAAGACTAATTACTATATTTTTAAAGGAAGAAGATTGCTTGTTATAATGTGATAAATTAATGGACCTTGGGTGAAACTCTTTCTACATTTTATATGATATTATAGAAGAGTTACACATCACTCCAGGTGCTAGTAAGGTCTTGAATTGGTGTTACTGACATTAGACTAATGGTTGCAGTGGGCCCTAATGACGATGCTTGATCCAGCAAAAAGTTTGGCTTATCTGATATACCTGGGGTATACTAATGATCCTGCAACAGCACTCCGTGTTACCAGGAGAAGAACCTTAGATGTTAAAAAACAACAATCGGACCGTCATGTTTTCCGTTGCTTTGTGTTTGGACCCAAAAATGCTGGGAAGTCTGCACTGTTAAGTTCATTCGTGGGAAGGTGCCTCTTTAAATCTTTTTCTTGTTGAAGAGTTTTGCAAGATGTTTTAATTTTACATGTTATTTCCAGAAACTTCTTAACTGAGCTCTTGCTGTTATACCTCATGACATGTGCTCTCAATTTATATGCAGGCCTTTCCAAAACTCATATGCTTTATCTGGCAGTCAATTTTATACAGTCAATGCTGTTGATCAGCTTCGGGTGAGTGTTTACCTTAAAACATTGTGATTTTTGAAGAAGCATTCTTCACAATAGTGTCTTAAGAATTTTCTTGTTGTGTTTATCCACCTGTTCCTTTTTAGGCTTCCATATTGTCTGTTCATGATGTTCATATTTTCTTACCCTCGATTTCAAATTTCTATTCGTACATTTTCTATCTGTCAGTATTGAGTTTTCCCTTCAAGGGGTTCGGTGGCAGTCTCATACATCTGAAAGTATGAGATTGCTTTCTGGTAGAGGTGGCAAGATATGTGGGTCTGATGGGTTGGGTAAGCTATCAAAACAAGTAATTCATAATGTAACAAAGTTGGTCAAGTTGTGCTGACCCATCAACATTTTTTCGCCTAATATAAACTTTTTGATTGTTAATACCTTTTTATGAGTGGGCAAATACTCTAATATGGTAATACCCTAAATAGAATTTGGGTGACACTATATATTGTTACCTTTTCTTGCAATTTTCCTTTTACGTAAATAATAATGTATTAAATATGATTACTAAAAGTATACTATTGAAATGGCACTCAAATATGTTTTGAATAAAGTGATGTAGGAGGTTATAAGCATTTGATTACACTTTGGGCAACTCTCAAATGCTTCAACCCATCCAGCTTTAGTGAAGTTTATAAAATTGACCATTTGATCTATTGAAGGTAAAAGACGGCCCAAATTCATTTATAGATAAATGGGTTGAGATTGCCATATGTATCTTTCACTAAATTTCTAACTTTTGCTTGATGTCATATGAGACACCTGAGAAGAGGAGGAAGTATACAGATAGCTTCTTCTAACATACAATAAATTATTACACATCTCCTTTCAGTTGTTTATTTAGGCCATGACTTGAAATATACACACCAATTTTTTCAGGGAACCAAGAAGACTCTTATATTGCATGAAATTCAAGAAGATGACGTCAAACAGTATCTATCTAGCAAGGAGTCCTTGGCTGCCTGTGATGTGGCAGTTTTTGTTTATGACAGGTGAACTTGAGGCTACATGTTAACAAGACGTAATGATGGCTCATAGTTTTTTTTAATTAAAAAAAACATGCTTTTAATATTTATTTGATAAACGTCCTAACATAAGCGAGAAAGTTACATGAAATTACAAGGATTTCCCTTTGAAGCCTACCTAGAAGGAATTAAGTTTCATAACTATGTTTATTAAATCGAAACATGAAAAATACCTTTGAAAACATGGAGAACACCGTTGACTAAATCAATCGAGGTAAAGCCAGTCTTCATTTCAGGCTGGGCTGTGATAAGTTGTCTTTATAAACTATTTGGAATCTGATTCAGGTGCCATGCTTTAATGGTCATTAGTACAGTTTACTGCTCTCCCTTTATACCCATGAGTTTTATGGTTTTGAAGGGAACCAAATAGTAACTGTTGCCCTTTTATTTTTTTCATTCTTGCCGATATGTCATTTCTCTTTCCTAATGCTTGAATTTGTGTGTTTCGTGACGTAAGAATAGCTAATTGGTTGGTCATTACAGTTCAGATGAATATTCCTTAAAAAGAGCATCAGAACTGCTTATGGATGTGGCTAGGCGAGGTGAAGATACAGGCTATGGTGTGCCTTGTCTCTTCATTGCTGCAAAGGACGACTTGGAATCTTACCCAATGGCTGTCAGGGACTCAGAAGCGGTAATTAAACTTTGTTGAGCTTGATTTGATTTGTCCCCTTTCGTCCTTGCGATTCTTTTAGGCATTTCTTCTTCGGAACCTCTTCTTTCTATGAAAATTATGCTCACATCAGGTCGCCTTTCGCGACCCCTGTGCTCTAGATCTGTCAGGATTTGAAAATAGATGCACCCATTCATATCAGCGTAAAGGAAAGAGAGATGAATAACATATTTTGGAGAATCGTTAACGCAGCTGAGCGATGTTATTTGAGTGTCCCTGAAACCGAATACGGGAGAAACAAGAAGCAATACCGTCGCCTTGTTAATCGCTCTCTCATGCTTGCTTCTGGTAATTCTTTAAAATCATTTTTTCCTTTCCCACCCCCATCTCAGCTTACATACACGGAAGTGCATGCCCTGAAAATGTTTGTAGCACTTTTTTATGTATAAAGAATAATAAATTATTTTTGTAGCATAGAAAACCTTTTTGTTTCCTGCTCAAAAATCTTGGATCCCCCCTCCTTCATCTTCAAGGTTTGGTTGCTTGTTCAATAATTTAAATTTTACTAGTTACTACAAATTTGCAGTTGGAGCTGCTGCTGCTGTAATCGCATTGGCAGCATACCGAGCCTATGCTTCAAGGAAGAGTCATTCTGCCAGTTAGGATAAAGCGTTAGCATCTGCACCAGCTGCTGCACCTTAGCAGTTGAAAATAAGCGGTTGGTTGCTCCATATTTTACCTCCCTTTTTTTAAACTACATTTGTACAAAGAATAGTTTTAAGATATCTCTGTCAAGTATATTATCCTTCAGTTTTTCATTACCATTTCTTCTTCATAAAGCATTGCTCTTATGCCTTTTAAACTTTGTTATTAATATCTCAAGTTCCTCTATGTTGGCCGTATACCGGTCATTGGGGGTCCCCAGAGGGTTGGCTACCCTTTTTTTTTTTTATATTCATGTTAAAAGAAGTCTCGTTATGCTTTTTAGTCATGTCTGATCATACACACTTTATTACTTGTTTCCTTATTAAACAGGGGTCACCATGCTATTTAACGACTGTAAAATGCTAGGGTTCGGTTTCAGGTTAGTTTAGCAGTTAGGCAAATATGGGTATGGTGTTTTAGCACTGGCATCTGATTATGGGAAACCCAAATTATATTCGTAGCAGAATTCACAAGTAAATATGATAATTAATGCCATTTGAAGAAAAAAATATTCCCTTTTGCTACTTGGGTTGGAATAGGCACAGATCAAACAGGTTGAGTAACAAGTTAAACATGTTTGTGTTAAAACGGATATTTTTTTAATGCAAGTTGGGTTGCATTGATCTTTTACCTTTATTTTTTAAGATTATATAAATAAGTGGTATATTAAATGCGATTACCTCATGAAACGGCTTATTGCGATTTGAAGTTGCAATAATAAGTTGATAGTTTTGGTAACTTGAGTAGCGATTCTAATTATTTAGGATCAAAATACAATCAGGTAAGCAGTTACTTTGATAAAATAAATTATTAAGGTAAATGTAAAGTTACCCGATCTGATTCTAGTACCATTTTATTAACCCTAATTTTGGTACAAGTAGTGTGAGGATGTTGTATTTGCAGCTGGAAATGGACAAGAAAAAGGTTGAAAAGTGAAGATACTGGTTTCCAGATGGCTTTTGATCTTCTGAATGATGGATATAGAGAACTCAATAGACAATAGGAATGGATGTGGAGGTCTCTGATTGGCCCCAATTTATCTCAATTATTTGTCTTTCCAACTTAGTGATTAAAGAAAGGGAGGTGATTTGTACTCGTCACATTTTTGTCATGGACAACTACTTTAGCTAAAATGACTCTTTTATTTTTACTTATATTTTTATCTGTGACTTGTACCTTCAAAAGTTTCAGTGATTTTGTCATTTTAGATAAAATTGTTGTGTATGACAGAAATATCTTGTGTATAAATCACTTCCCGGAAAGAAAGGCGAAAGGAGAAATCCTCTGGAATTGGATTCAAGTTGGATTGATTAATGAGATGATATTCCACATCTTAAGTTTCATCCTTTCTCATTTCCTCCTTTATTGTCGTTTTCGTCTCTTTTTCTTTCCTTTGATTTTGCTCCTAACCTTTTTCGTCATCGGTGTTTTCTAAACCGGCCATGTTACCTTGAAAATTAATCCCGGTATCTCCCCCCGAACAGGCAATCTCTAATCAGTCAACTAGTGTTTTTTTTTTTTTCTTTTTCCCCCTTAGTTGGCAATTTTTTCGTATTTCAGTAGAGGTGGTAAATGAGGGTGTCAAATAGGCCTCATTCAAAATAGATTATGTGTAGGGTTTGGGATTTTATATGAATTGTTATATAAAAAAGTTTACAATTAGAATAATGATTTAATCTATTCAAATATAAGATACGAGGGATTGCAAGTATTTGAATACTCCACCTCGTTTGTTTTTTTAAGTAAAAATCTCATGCTTTATATATATAAATATATACACACACATACACACACCCTCTGCACACACACAGGGGTGAGTTCAATGGAAAATCTTTATACATCAGAAACCTTGAAAAACCAATCGTAACCGTTAGATTAGATGCATCTGCGTTTTTACATTAACGCAACACGATGCATGTAAAAGAAAACGTACAAAGATATTTTCGGTACATAATATTTTAATTTTAATTTGAAATTTCATTATTTTTATATCCAAATTTAAAATTTTCATAACTAATGTCATTTTGATAAAATAAGTTTGATCTATTTTACTGAGAAGGTCTACGGTTCGTGTCCATATATACAAATTTTAAAATCTATCTATATCATGTCTTTTAAGAAAACATTCATATGCTCTCCATCGAATCTTCATCATCTTCGTGTTTAACATTAACCCATAACCGATGGTGCAATTCATAAAAAATGATGATGAACTACTTCAAAACTTCATCATCATGTTTTACATTAACCCAAAAACGATGATACACTATACAAAAATGATGATGCATTCTAGAATTCTTTCATAATAAAAAATATGTTAAATACATAATCAACAAAAGTGTTAAAATGATAACGAATTCAACCATCTTAACGATTCATAGGTGCATCATCAATATCATTTCTATGCAAACTGAAATAGCAATTGCATTATCAATTTTGTTATGTAAAACAAAATCCAGATGCATCCTTTAACCATGGGTTACGCGATTTACCTAACCGTGGGACTGGTCGTCGGTAGGGCCCCCAGAGGGTTGGTTACTTTTTTTAGTTCTTTGTGCATACTTCAAATGTGTACTTTTAAAAGTGCTTCAATTTAATGGTTCGGATACCGATTACTAACTATGGAAAAGGCTGACATGTAATTTGAAAAACTTTAATTTTTACCGTGTATTTTCATTTTTATTGTGTACTTTTGTCATATATGTTTAGAAATCATTTAAAAACAATTGAATTTTAATAGTTAGAGAAAACCATGTAAAAAACCAACGTACTTTCAGCATTTTTCGAATAAGTCATTGCACCAAAAACGTTTCCATAAAAGTCCCCCAACTTAAAAGCGTTTTCGTAAAAATCACTGCACATAAAATGTTTTCATAAGTCCTTTAACTTAACGAAATTTTATGAAAAACATCTGCAAAATTCTTAAAAAATCTCATAAAACAACACAATTCGTAAAAAAATTTCTAGTTGAAGGACTTTTATGGAAAACGTTTTTGGTACATGGACTTAATTGAAAAATATCAAAAGTACGTTGGTTTTTTATATAAATTTCCCTAGTTGAAAATACGTTTCGTTTTGGTAGTTTAACAACCTAATAGCCAGTGGTATCAACTTACAATAATGCTGCATTCATCTCCATTTATTTTTCTAATCAATCTTACATCATTTTGGATCACTTTTTAAAAAAATTTCTTGTTAAGCAACTCCTCCATTGCCACTTTCATTTTCGATCACTCTTAGACCAACTGGAGTGGTCTCTCAAGACCACAACCCGTTGAGGTGGTCACGGTCCATATCGAGCAACATCACCCCGGCCACCTTTTACGCTTCCAACCACGCCATCTTCGGTGGCCTTTCACGCTCTCTCTCTACTTTAGTATTTTAAGTTTTTATTTAAAATAAAATGTGATGTGTAAAAATCATTTTCTTAGTGTGAACTATGAAAGAAAGATGAAGTGATATGATACTGATGTGACAAAAATGTGAACTATGAAGTGTTGAATACCACTCACGATTAGGCTTGGCAAAAAAATCTGACCCCGACGGGGAACCCGAAACTCGACCCAACTTTACCCGGGATTTTCCGAACCCGAGTTGAACGGGGATGGGGACGGGAAACACTTTAATCCCTGACCCGACCCCTGTCCCTGTCCAATTTAATATCCTAGTATAAAAATAATATATTTATGTAATTTTATAAAGTAAACTATCATTATAGTTTAAATAGATTATATATATATATATATAGTCAGGTTCAAATAAGTACATCTCGAAATCAAGTGCACCCGAAGATACCAACCTTAAAAACTTTTTTTCACATAACCATGTTTAATTTAATGTTATACGCATGATATATAAATTTCACATAGATACACACTTTCTGTGTTATTAAATCTTAGGTGAATTGGTCAAGATTTATGATGTTGCTCCTTTTGAAAAAAAGTCTTATAATGTTGTCTTATACATGTCTATTCAAAAAAAATATATGTGAATGATCATATATATATATATATATATATATATATATATATATA
Organism: Centrapalus pauciflorus; assembly: GCA_020465985.1. NCBI lineage: Eukaryota > Viridiplantae > Streptophyta > Magnoliopsida > Asterales > Asteraceae > Centrapalus > Centrapalus pauciflorus. Next base: position 234,006 of record JAANYP010008016.1, on the reverse strand, counting down.
TATATATATATATATATATATATATATATATATATATATATATATATATAGAATATGGTTCGAGAGAGTACCACCCAAATGCAGCGCACCAGAAGGTACCACCTTTAAAAAAACTTTATAAATTTTTTTTTCATAAACATGTTTTAATTAACATTATGAAGATCGTATGTAAATTTCACATACATTCACATCTCCTAGCTCCTAAAAAATGATGTGAACACACACATACATAATTTTGAAGACATGTGAACATGCATTTATGTGATGTGTGTTTTCATGCACTTAGAGTGTTCGGATTTGCGTGAAATTCACATATGATCTGTGTAATGTTAATTAGAACATGTTCATGAAAAAAAATTTCAAAAAAATTACTTTTAAGGGTGGTACCTTCTGGTGCGCTGCATTAGAGGTGGTACTCACTTGAACCTAAATCTATATATATATATATATATATATATATATATATATATATATATATATATATATATATATATATATATATATATATATATATATATATATATATAGATTTGGGTTCAAATAAGTACCACTAGTTTTGCGGAGTACCGGAGGTACCTCGCTTAAAACCATTTTTTTTTTGAAATTTTTTTTCATAATCATGTTTAAATTAATAATATAAGACTACTTGCAAAAAATCACACCTAAACACACACTAGAACTATGTGAAACGTGCAAGTTCACATGAACTGCACTGTTGTGAACGTATGTTCACAGCTAAGCATATTCACATGAATTTTTTCACGTTCACATGACTTTTAAGAGGCTAGAAAGTGTGAATGTGTGTAATCTTTTACGAATGGGCTTATATTATTTGTATTTAAATTAATATGAAAAAAATTACAAAAAAAAAAACTTTTTTTCAGAGCATGTTCACATCTTAAACTCGTGGGTTCACAGGTACTCACGGTACTCTGCATTTTTTAGGTACTCACACGAACCATATTATATATATATATATATATATATATATATATATATATATATATATATATATATATATATATATATATATATATATATATATATATAGGGTTGGGTTCCGGTAAGAACCCTTGTTACCGTGAGAACGTGAGAACCACTAAAAAATGCACAAATTTGTACATCAAATGCACAAATTTTAAAATTAAAAGTTTTACTTAAAATCATTATTAGTCTTAAATATTAATAAATATCATAATTTAACACTAAAATTACATTCAAAACTTACATTCATTAAATTATAAACTAAATGCACAAATTTGATCATCAAATGCACAAATTTTCTTAAATGCACAATTCGTACATAAAATGGATAAATTATAGCATGAGATGCGTAAATTTTTACATGAAATGCATAAATATATCGAAAACATTTAATTTTAGTATCAAATGCACAATTTTATACAGTGGATGCACAATTTTTAAAGTGGTTCTCACGTTCTCACGGTAATGAGTGGTTCTCATGTGAACCCAATCATATATATCCTATATATATATGTGTGTATATATATATATATATATATATATATATATATATATATATATATATATATATATATATATATATATATATATATATATATATATATATATATATATATATATAGAGGGAGATTCAATTGAGCACTTTTATGCATCGAGGTACAAAAGTACCTATATCATCCATTAGATCAAAAAATTGTATGGATTAGATTAATGGCAAAAGGGTAAATAGTTAGACAATTTTATGCATCTTGTGCATTATAGAAACAAAGAAAGAAGGGCATTTTGGGGAATGTGCATACCTCATTAATTTTAATATTTCAACAAATAATCAAATAATAAATGCTAAATAAATTCAATTGATACATTTCCAAATTTAAAAAAATTACACAAATTCAAAAAAGATGATGGAGATCGATGCATTTCATCGTTAATCGTGTTTATCTATGCATTGTGTTAAAAAAACGCATTTAACAAAAAAAAATACACAAATTCATTTATGCATCGTGTTCAACTTGTTCATCATTCTTTTATGCATCGTGTTTGTCGTTCATATTCTTCATTCAGCTATGCATCATGTTCAACTTGTTCATTATTTATCTATGCACCGTCATTGTTCATCATCCATTTATGCATCATCATTTTCCGTCATCGTTCATCATCCATCTATGCATTGTCATTGTTCATCATCCATCTATGCATTTATCATTATTCATTGTTCATCATCCATCTATGCGTCATGTTCTTCATAATTTTCATCGGTTACCTCTCTTGTTCATATGTTCATCATCATCGTTGTTCATCGTTAATCTTCGTCTTCAAATCATCATCACAAAGAAAAATCATGAAGAACACGATTAGAGAGAGAGAGAGAGAGAGAGAGAGAGAGAGAGATAGAGAGAAATGAGGAGGAAAATGAGGAATGTAGTTAATATGAGATTTTAATTCAAAATGTAACTCCTAATTATCATTTAATGATTTTTAGAAATAAATTAATTATCATGCATTTAGTTTTCCCTAAATGCCCTTTGTGCACCCTTGGTGGATTATCCGATGCACAAAAGTGCCTCGAGGTGCCCCGATGCATAAAAGTTCTCAATTGAACCTCAATCAATATATCATCGTTAAATATATTATGTAACAACCTAACTTTGGTCAATTATGTAACATGTGATTTTGAGATAATAATATAATTTGTTATATTATTTATTTATGTTACAAATATTAATTAAGAAAGAAAAATTTATTAAGTAAATATAATTTTAAATTTATATTTATGATATAATTGAGTAAAATAAAAGAGATGTAAAATACAAAAGTTTAGTGGGTTAAATACACAAAGTGATAAAATGAAATATAAAAACAAAAGATAATGATCATTTATGATCATTAATACGAATTACTCTCTCTCTCTCTACTCTCTCACTAAGTATACGGCTAATCTCATAATTTGCCAAAGAAATTCAAGAATTGATGATTTAATTGAAGAATCAAGACAAAGGAGTTACAACAAATCATCAAACATCATCAATTAGCAACAATTCAAGGTAATTATCGATTAAACTCCTTAATATTCAAGAGTTTGGTTCGGTTTTATTAAAAAACCGAAACCTTGGATTTAAATGTGATGAGTTTAGATTGCATGTTCAAGATTTTAGTAGTTTATGATGAATTTAAGTTAATAGATGTTAAAGAAACAAAATTTTATAATTAGATCATTCAAAATTAATTAAAATCGGAATTTTTATGAAAACTTGTGTTCTTGACAAAAATGATCATTTTTGGATGATCTTGATTTAATTATGATGATATGGATGGGGAAATTAGTATAAAATCAACCTAATAATAGTAATATAACATAATATTAAGTTGCATGTTGATTAAAATAAGTTTTGTGAATTTTATGTGAAAATCCGTAAGAACATAATGAAGAACATCAAGAACAAATTCTGGGAAAATACTAAGTACAGGATCCGAATTCGGATATACCCGAATTCGGATGAGGTGCTCAATTCAGATCCTATCTTGAATTCGGATCAACACTTCGGATCTTGCTTTGGGTCCTAATTCGGATTTATGCTAATTCGGACATGTCCCAATTCGGATACTACTTCGGATCAGGCTAGATTCGGATGGCACCAATTTCGGATCTCAATGTCTTAATTCGGATGGATCAATTCGGATCACTTTGATTCGGATCCGGATGACTCGAATCCGGGTGGATCCGAAATTGAGGGATCCGAAAACCTATTTTTATGTATTTTGATATTTTTAATATAAATGATTATATTTATATATATACATGTTGTTAAATATATAAATAGAGGACTTATGAGAAATATTGAAACAAAGAATGATTTGTGAAATAAATAAGTTATCAGAATCAGATAGAATTACAGATTTTAATGACCAAAAGATGATAAAATTCCATGATAGTGATGATGATAATGATGATGAAATTAACATGGGATTATCATGAATGAATTTGAACAGGTTCAGTTATTCTGAACAAAGATTTAAGGACTTAAAGACTTAAAAGCGAGTCAGAGATTTGATTGACAGAACATATTGACAAAGATAAAATCCTGAGATAACTCAGGTGGCAGATTTTTATATCTGTTTGATAAAGACCCAGACCAGTGAGTTATAGATATTCAGATTGAACATGCATAATTCCGGTTGAGATATATTGCTGCTGTTAGATTTATTGACATTCATTTATCAGCTGAATTGAGACCTGTGCACACCAAGGTTGGGTGTTGCCCAGTGGATCATGATAGCTATTTGATTATCATATCATACTGCTTTTAAGATTTCTTCAGACATTGCTTATTGATTCATTGCTATCATGACTTCTACGACTTAAGCTTTCACTATTGATCAGACATTTGACGTATATATTGATTCAGCTTGACTAGCCCTGATGGTCTATTGTTCTAGACCTGGCTATTTCACCAGTTCTTATGAACTTGGTAATGACCTCCGATGTTCCGCCATATTGACTTACTAGTAGCTAGCCCAGTATGTGGCTGATCCCCACGATTTAAGCGTGAGTGTGGCTTGAACATCATCCAATTCTATGATTCTATATCTCAATCAAGAGGGCTGTAGCGGCAGCCAAGACATATCACGCTAAGACTAATGACTCCGCTTGACACGCATGTTGATATTGAAAATCTATAAACTCACTAAGCTTTGCTTACAGATGTTGCATTAATATTTTACAGGTAAAGCCAAAGGAAAATCACCTGCAGGACCTAGTACTTAGGTCATACAAGATCCAAGTTTTGAAGCTTTCTTAGACCACTACTCAACAAACTTTCTGGTACTGATTGGAAGACAATGAACGTGGTGGTTCTGGGTAGACTTGATGTGATGTATGATGTTATGACTAGATTAGATGTTACCCTTTTATAACTTTATTTTGAAATATGTAACTTAAATCCTAATCTGTAATGTACATGTAATTTAATTTTCCGCATTATAATTACCATATCTTAGTATGGTTGATATCGTATTGCATGATGTGGGACCTAGACTCTGAGGACTGCCCCGTAAGGGTGGTCTTCACAGGATGGTATCAGAGCCCTAGTTTGAGTGAATCAAGTATTACGTGAGTATACTTGGTCTCAAACTGAAGCAATACATATGTATCAATCATTTGGGTGGTTTGAACTGAGATAGGATGTACAGACTGTTAGGATGGGAAAAAGGGTACATAGATCTAAGTCTATAAACTGATAGTTAAATGCTTGTAATTTTCAGTAGAAGAGGTCAGGATCAGGATCAGGTGATATTCCCGGCAACATGAACCCACAACAAATGTTTGAAATGATGCAACAACTCTTAGCCCAACACTCAGAACAACAAAATAAGACAATGCAAGAACAGTTTCAGGCCAGAGATGAGGCCGAAGCTAAAAGACGTGAAGAAAAGAAAAATAAGCGAAAAGATAAACAAGTCCAGAATGACGAATCTGATTCTGATAAATCTAATCCAGAAACCCAAACTGCTCAGCCAAAAGGCTGCAAATTTAAAGATTTCAAAGCCAGCGGTGCCCTGAACTTTGAGGGTACAGTGAATCCAATTCAAGCGTTGGATTGGATTAGTTATACCGAAGAGATCTTTAGAATCTCTGACTGTTTAGACTCGAAGAAAGTAAGTTATGCGTCCGCGTTATTTGTCGGTGCTGCCCGTGCATGGTGGAAAACCCAGCGAAGTATCTATAGTGAGGAGGTGATTCAGACTTTAGAATGGGAGCAGTTTCTCGAAATGTTTAACGCAAAGTATTGTCCGATCGACCAACAAGATAAGATGGAAGTACAACTGATGCAGCTGACTCAGGGAACGAAGACAGTCGATGAATACGAACATGAGTTTTCACGACTATGCGGTTACTCCTCATACCAAGTAGCTACCGAAGAAAGAAAGATGAATAGATTCCGTGTAGGACTCAATCCTAGATACAGACATCCGATGAGCGCTATCAAATACAAGAGTTATTTGGAAATGGTAGAAGCAACCAGACAGATTGAGAGAGGATATCTAAAATACGGCGATCAGCTATACGCTCCAACGACTAACCCAATGAATCCGTCTTCTCCGAAGAAACAAAGATTTTGGCAGATTCTTCAAGCCAAATAAGTCACAACCTCAGCAATTCCATCAGCTAAGTTCACAGCCGAAAGCACAAGTTTACTCTCTCACGAACGAACCCCGATTCTGCAAGCGATGCAGAAGATCACATATGGGATTGTGCAATCCAGATGATGTTACTTGCTTTGCGTGCAACATGATCGGTCACAGTAGTGAAGAATGTCCACAGCAGGGACGTGGATGCGCAAGATGTGGAAAAAGGGGACACTTTATGTATCAGTGTCGTAGCGGGTCGCGATATCAGTCTCAGTCATCAGCTGGAGGGTCTACAGTTAAGAGTTCTGCTGCAACGCCGACTGCAAAGACTCGAGCTTTTCAAATAACAGCCGAGGAAGCAAAAGAAACGCCTGACGTAGTTACCGGTATGTTCCTGCTTAACTCTATTCCTGCCCGAGTACTATTTGATTCCGGCACGAATCGTTCTTTCATATCAACATCTTTTGCACAAAGATTACATAAGTCTCCATCAAAGCTTTCTGTGATAATAGACATTGAGACAGCTAGTAACAATTTTGTTATGGCTGATTCTGTTTACCGTAATTGCACACTACTTATTGGCAACATCGTATTCAATCTCGACCTCATTCCTATTCCGTTAAAAGAATTCGACGTTATCATCGGAATGGACTGGTTAATGAACAACAAGGCTACAATTATCTGCAACCGTCGGATCATCAGAATTAAGTCTTCAGACGGCCGAGTATTGGAGATCAAGGGCGAGAAGCGTAAAGGTGCACACTGCTTTATTTCTATAGAGAAAGCTTATAAATATGTATCTAAGGGTCGCGAATCCTATCTGTGCTACGCTCTATCAGAATCCAATTCTGAAAAGAAATCTCTGTCCGATATTCCGATTGTCTGCGAATTTCCAGACGTCTTTCCTGATGACATTTCCGGAGTGCCACCGGAACATCAAGTCGAGTTCAGTATTGACTTGGTTCCTGGTGCGGATCCTATTGCCAAAGCTCCTTACAGACTTGCACCTGCAGAAATGCAGGAAATGTCAAAACAATTGCAAGAGCTGTTGGAAAAGGGGTTTATCCGACCGAGTTCATCTCCGTGGGGCGCACCTGTTCTATTTGTCAAAAAGAAAGATGGAACTTTCCGTATGTGCATCGACTACCGCGAGTTGAACAAAGTCACAATAAAGAATAAGTATCCTCTGCCCAGGATCGATGATCTGTTTGATCAGCTACAAGGAGCCAGTTACTTCTCGAAAATAGATCTTCGTTCTTGGTATCATCAATTAAAAGTCAGAAATGAGGATGTTCCGAAGACAGCCTTCTGTACAAGATACGGTCATTACGAATTTCTCGTGATGCCGTTCGGCTTAACAAATGCACCAGCGGCGTTCATGGATCTCATGAATCGCGTGTGCAGACCGATGCTGGATAAGTCAGTTATCGTGTTCATAGACGATATTCTGATTTACTCCAAAACGGAGATTGATCATTCTATTCATCTACGACAATTGCTAGAGTTACTGAGAAAAGAAAGACTCTACGCAAAATTCTCTAAGTGCGAATTCTGGCTCAGACAGGTATAATTTTACATTGTCCTGAGCTATTCCTTAAGCGTTCTTTGATTGAACAAAACTTGAAATTCTACTTTGTTGCTTTTATAGATTCAATTCCTTGGCCATGTTGTTTCTGGCGAAGGTATTTTCGTTGATCCGTCTAAAGTCGAGGCCGTTCAAAAATGGCAAACGCCTCGCAATGCCTCAGAAATCCGAAGTTTTCTTGGATTGGCCGGTTATTATCGGCGATTTATAAAAGATTTCTCGAAGATTGCTGTACCTTTAACGATGTTAACACGAAAGAATACTCCTTTCGTTTGGTCTGATAAACAGCAAGAGGCATTTGACATTCTGAAACAGAAGCTTATTCAAGCGCCGATCCTAGCTTTACCAGAAGGCAATGATGATTTCGTTGTCTATAGTGATGCCTCTGGTACTGGCTTAGGATGTGTTCTGATGCAAAGGGGGAAGGTTATTGCCTACGCTTCAAGGAAATTAAAAGATTACGAGAAAAGTGCACCAACTCATGATCTTGAGTTGGCTGCCGTCACCTTTGCTCTGAAAATCTGGCGGCATTATCTTTATGGGACTCGGTGTCAGCTCTACACCGATCATAAGAGTCTCAAACATCTTTTCATTCAGAAGGATCTGAATATGAAACAGCGACGGTCCTTGGAGCTTATTAAGGACTATGATTGCGAGATCCTATATCATCCCGGTAAAGCTAATGTTGTCGTGGATGCTTTGAGTAGGAAAGTCTATCCGGAAAAGTGCTGCTATGCCCTAACTCCTGTAGTATTCTCTTCTGATCTTATTGAAGACATTCGGGTTGCTCAAACTGAAGCACTGAAAGAAGAGAATATTGAATCTGAAAATCTTAAAGGGCAGTTACAATTTCTAACTCTGAATCATTTGGGACTTCATTGTCTCAAGGGAAACCGAATCTGGGTTCCTAAATATGGTTCTATTCGCAGCACTCTTCTATCTGAAGCCCATCAGTCCAAGTTATCTATTCATCCTGGCAGCTCAAAGATGTACTTCGATCTGAAAGCTGACTACTGGTGGCCAGGAATGAAGAAAGATATCGGTAAATGTGTTGAAAGCTGCAGAGTCTGTCAGATGGTAAAGGCAGAACACCAGAAGCCCTTCGGGGATATGCAACCACTGCCAGTTCCTGAATGGAAGTGGGAGCATATAACCATGGACTTCGTCACTAAACTGCCAAAGACCAAGAGACAGCACGACTCCATCTGGGTAGTCGTGGACCGATTAACGAAGTCAGCTCACTTCATACCGATGAAAGAGACGTATTCCCTTGATAGATTGGCACAGTTGTATATCACTGAAATAATTTCTCGTCACGGTGTGCCGAAGTCTATCGTTTCTGATCGTGATAGTCATTTCACATCCAGATTCTGGCAAGCACTACAAGATGGGATGGGTACTCGGATATCTATGAGTACTGCTTATCATCCTAATGCAGATGGCCAGAGTGAGCGTACTATCCTTACTCTCGAAGATATGCTTCGTGCCTGCGTTCTTGATTTAGGTGGTAACTGGGATGACCACTTGCCGTTGGTCGAATTCTCGTATAATAACAGTTATCATTCTACAATCAAGATGGCTCCATTTGAAGCTTTATATGGAAGAAAGTGCAGAACTCCTACTGTTGGCGTGAAACAGGTGAATCGCCAATAGCAGGACCTGCCCTTCTACAGTTGACTCACGAAAAGATTCAACTTGTTAAAAGAAATATTCTTGAAGCTCAGAGCAGACAGAAATCATACTATGACAACCGGCACAGATCAATCAGTTTTGCAGTTAACGATTGGGTGATGTTGAAGGTATCCCCAATGAAGAATGTGGTGCGGTTCATTAAAAGAAACAAGCTAGCTCCAAGATTTATCGGTCCGTTCAAGATTGTTGAAAAGATTGGAAACCAATCTTATCTCCTTGAACTGCCAGCGGACTTAGCTGGAATACATCCTGTATTTCATGTTAGTCACTTGAGAAAGAGTTTAGCAGACGAAAGAGAAGTGCAGATACCACATGTTAACCTGCAAATTGATGAGAAGCTTAGAGTGGTTGAAGAGCCGGAGTGTATTATGGACTCGAAGACCAAAAAGCTTCGAAATAAAGATATACAGATGGTGCTCGTTCAGTGGAAACACCACAAAGGTTCGCATCAGTCTTGGGAATCGAGAGATGTAATGAAAGCAACTTATCCCAGTCTGTTCGAACATAGCTAACTTCGGGGACGAAGTTTGTGCGTGGTGGAGCCCATTCTGTAACAACCTAACTTTGGTCAATTATGTAACATGTGATTTTGAGATAATAATATAATTTGTTATATTATTTATTTATGTTACAAATATTAATTAAGAAAGAAAAATTTATTAAGTAAATATAATTTTAAATTTATATTTATGATATAATTGAGTAAAATAAAAGAGATGTAAAATACAAAAGTTTAGTGGGTTAAATACACAAAGTGATAAAATGAAATATAAAAACAAAAGATAATGATCATTTATGATCATTAATACGAATTACTCTCTCTCTCTACTCTCTCACTAAGTATACGGCTAATCTCATAATTTGCCAAAGAAATTCAAGAATTGATGATTTAATTGAAGAATCAAGACAAAGGAGTTACAACAAATCATCAAACATCATCAATTAGCAACAATTCAAGGTAATTATCGATTAAACTCCTTAATATTCAAGAGTTTGGTTCGGTTTTATTAAAAAACCGAAACCTTGGATTTAAATGTGATGATTTTAGATTGCATGTTCAAGATTTTAGTAGTTTATGATGAATTTAAGTTAATAGATGTTAAAGAAACAAAATTTTATAATTAGATCATTCAAAATTAATTAAAATCGGAATTTTTATGAAAACTTGTGTTCTTGACAAAAATGATCATTTTTGGATGATCTTGATTTAATTATGATGATATGGATGGGGAAATTAGTATAAAATCAACCTAATAATAGTAATATAACATAATATTAAGTTGCATGTTGATTAAAATAAGTTTTGTGAATTTTATGTGAAAATCCGTAAGAACATAATGAAGAACATCAAGAACAAATTCTGGGAAAATACTAAGTACAGGATCCGAATTCGGATATACCCGAATTCGGATGAGGTGCTCAATTCAGATCCTATCTTGAATTCGGATCAACACTTCGGATCTTGCTTTGGGTCCTAATTCGGATTTATGCTAATTCGGACATGTCCCAATTCGGATACTACTTCGGATCAGGCTAGATTCGGATGGCACCAATTTCGGATCTCAATGTCTTAATTCGGATGGATCAATTCGGATCACTTTGATTCGGATCCGGATGACTCGAATCCGGGTGGATCCGAAATTGAGGGATCCGAAAACCTATTTTTATGTATTTTGATATTTTTAATATAAATGATTATATTTATATATATACATGTTGTTAAATATATAAATAGAGGACTTATGAGAAATATTGAAACAAAGAATGATTTGTGAAATAAATAAGTTATCAGAATCAGATAGAATTACAGATTTTAATGACCAAAAGATGATAAAATTCCATGATAGTGATGATGATAATGATGATGAAATTAACATGGGATTATCATGAATGAATTTGAACAGGTTCAGTTATTCTGAACAAAGATTTAAGGACTTAAAGACTTAAAAGCGAGTCAGAGATTTGATTGACAGAACATATTGACAAAGATAAAATCCTGAGATAACTCAGGTGGCAGATTTTTATATCTGTTTGATAAAGACCCAGACCAGTGAGTTATAGATATTCAGATTGAACATGCATAATTCCGGTTGAGATATATTGCTGCTGTTAGATTTATTGACATTCATTTATCAGCTGAATTGAGACCTGTGCACACCAAGGTTGGGTGTTGCCCAGTGGATCATGATAGCTATTTGATTATCATATCATACTGCTTTTAAGATTTCTTCAGACATTGCTTATTGATTCATTGCTATCATGACTTCTACGACTTAAGCTTTCACTATTGATCAGACATTTGACGTATATATTGATTCAGCTTGACTAGCCCTGATGGTCTATTGTTCTAGACCTGGCTATTTCACCAGTTCTTATGAACTTGGTAATGACCACCGATGTTCCGCCATATTGACTTACTGGTAGCTAGCCCAGTATGTGGCTGATCCCCACGATTTAAGCGTGAGTGTGGCTTGAACATCATCCAATTCTATGATTCTATATCTCAATCAAGAGGGCTGTAGCGGCAGCCAAGACATATCACGCTAAGACTAATGACTCCGCTTGACACGCATGTTGATATTGAAAATCTATAAACTCACTAAGCTTTGCTTACAGATGTTGCATTAATATTTTACAGGTAAAGCCAAAGGAAAATCACCTGCAGGACCTAGTACTTAGGTCATACAAGATCCAAGTTTTGAAGCTTTCTTAGACCACTACTCAACAAACTTTCTGGTACTGATTGGAAGTCAATGAACGTGGTGGTTCTGGGTAGACTTGATGTGATGTATGATGTTATGACTAGATTAGATGTTACCATTTTATAACTTTATTTTGAAATATGTAACTTAAATCCTAATCTGTAATGTACATGTAATTTAATTTTCCGCATTATAATTACCATATCTTAGTATGGTTGATATCGTATTGCATGATGTGGGACCTAGACTCTGAGGACTGCCCCGTAAGGGGAGGTCTTCACATATTATTTATTTTATTTTATACGTTTTATAAGTTTTTTACATATATATTTATAATTTTAGTTGTATTATAAACTATTAATTATCAATGTATATTGGGAGAATTTCATATATACCCTTCCAAAACTTCAAAATATCATATATACCCAACCTAAAATTTTATCATATATATCCCTCCTAAACATCATAATATCATATATACCCAATTTTAATTATTAATATCACATATATCCCTCTTAAACATCAATAATATCATATATACCCAAATCCATTAATTTAATTATTTTTAGAATATTTAAAACTCATAATTAATATTGCTTATTAATTAATGACCATTATACCCTTAATCATTTATTCTTTTAACTAAACTTCAAAATATCATATTTATCCGACTTAAATGTAACATCCCAATTTTCAAGATAATTGCGTGGAATTATTTTAGTGGATGTTTAAATAATTAATATCGCGTTGGGCCAATGAGATCCCGATTAGTGGATATATACGTGTCGGGTTGCGAGCTACGTGTCTCCGGGTTATAAATTTAGTGGATTAACTGTATATTTGGGTTCGTGGAGTTGAATGGGTTAAAAGAGTATAATTTGTGAAAATGTGATATCGGGTTCAGGTTAATGGGTTCGGGACCGGTTGAGATAGAACCGTACTTATATGTTTATCCTTTATTTTTCCCTTATCCATTCTTAAAACCTAAAAAGTGTATGTGTGTGAATTGTGTGAAGAGCTCCAGCAAGGTGAAGCCTTAAACTCAACCTTCTGCTGAAATTGAAGCTGATTCATCATCTTCATCACCTCTTTGTGTAGTGTTCTTGAGTTGCAAGAGGTAAGCTTCCTTCAATTGGGATTCTAAATTGAGTTATGTGTTGTGAAATGGTATGAGGTGATTTCCAAGCTGTAAGAGGTTGTTAGTTGGTATATTTGTGTGTATATTTGTGACTGAATTCGTGTATAGAAGGAGTTTGATACTCCTGGGCAGAGCTGAAATCGCAGGTCGGCCATGGGGGTTTCGCGATGTCGCGGCGCGACCACCAGAGGGTCCGCGGCGCGACCAAGGGCCTGCAGGAGAAATCCGAAGTTAATCATGTGAAAGGGATTTTGGGTCAAATTGTGTCGGGTTCCTTCGGGGTTGCTCGGGATGGGTTTTGTGCATATTCAGGGTCTTGTTGGGATTGCTTTGAGTCGAGTTGTGGGTGGGGTTTCGGGTATTGATCGGGTTTCGGTTCCGATTGGGATTGTTTCGGGGGTTCGGGTCTGTTGTGGGTCGTATTCTGATTGGGTTTTCGGGGTTCTGTTGGGGATTGCAATTGAGTTTGAGTCGAGTTCATGTTCATTATGAGTTTGCGATATGTGTTCGTGGGATTTGTATTAACAAGTTGGGATCTATGTGATTTCAGGGACGAGTCAGCGAATCGAGCCGAGTCAGAAATTCCGGGATTAGTGAGTCGACCAGGTGAGTACCCGAGTTCCTTTTTAAACCCGGGACCGTTTTACGAGTCATAACTGTGTAGCTAGCTTCGTATATGTGTATATTGTGTATTGTGAATGAGACAGGGACGTGGGCGCCAGGTATGATTCTATTTCCCACATATGTGATATATGTGCGCATGAGATGAGATCCAGTCCGGGGGTCCGTGATGAGTTCCATACGGACGGTGATTCGCGATGTGAGATCGCGTGGGTTGACTGTCCCTAACAGTCCTTGGAGCGTGTATACACGGCAGGGCCTGTAGCCGGTTCGCGCCCGTGCTACAGGGTTGTGGCTAACCACCGATGCGCACGGTCGTTAGCTGGGGAAGGGTCCCCCTCAGTGATATTGTGTGCAGGGCTTCGGATCTCATGCTTTGTGTTCATATCTGCATAGTGCTGATGATTGCCAGGGACAGAGACAGAGCTTGTGTTGTGTGTATGTGCTACGTGTTCGCATGCTATGTGTTTACTGTGCAGAGTCTAACCCTCGAGTACTCACGAGCTTTCGAGCTTACGTATTCGAGTCTTCCGTGTTCAGGGTTTCAGTGAAGGGTTCAGTAGCTGAGCTTGTTGACCTGGGATCGAGGATTATCTGGGAAGCTTGTGTTGGCTTTGTGAAGTGATCTGCTCAGTATTATTTACGTTAGCAGCTTTTGGGCTTATGTAATTAGCGGATTATATGTGTTAACAGTATTTATGTGAAAAGTTTAAATTAATAGTGATCCGTGTTACCTTCTGACATATGTGCATAATTGAGCTATTGAGATGTGCCACCTGTGTATTGTATTGACGTGGCATTTCCGGGATCGGGAGGGGTGTTACATTAAATTAAAATATCATATCCCTTTTAATAATTTTATATAAATTATTTTTGTAAACTTTAATAAATAAATTACTAAACAAATTAACATTAAAAAAAATTGTATCGTGTTTTTCTCGTTTGTAATTAAATCGTATCGTCTTATTATGTTTTCTTATTTGTTTTTTATAACAGTAATCTATATACAATTAACTGATTACATATTATGTTCTTTCTTTTCTTTTTCTTTTAGAATTTTATAGTCGTATCGCATTTTGTTTTTTTTTTAATTTAGTATATATTTTTTGTTTTCTAATACATTAGTTTCAAATTTTTTTCAAGTTTGCATTCGTTCTATAACTATTGTTTATTACTTTACTTTTTTTTTTTTTTAATTTTTATATTTAATCTAGTATATGAATTATAACTTGTTGTCCGATGTAATTAGTTGTGTGTATTTTGTGTTAACGATTAGATTATATATATATATATATATATATATATATATATATATATATATATATATATATATATATATATATATATATATATATATATATATATATATAGAATCAGGTTCATCAGCGTACCTATAAGATTCCAGAGATTCCAGCGTACCCTAATGTGAATGATCATTCACATTTTTTTTTGAATAGACATGTATAAGACAACATTATAAGACTTTTTTTCAAAAGAAGCAACATTATAAATTTTGTGAATGATAAAAAAAGATCATGTGAATGGTCATTCACACCATCCACATGGTGTGAAATGACCATTCACATAGATGACATTTCACATAAATATCTATTGAGCATTCACATAATTTTTAAGGACACAGAAAATGTGAATGTATGTGAAATTCATATATCATGTGTATAACATTAAATTAAACATGGTTATGAGAAAAAAAATTGTAAATTTTTTTTTAAAGGTTGGTACCTTCGGGTGCACTTGATTTCGAGAGGTACTTTTTTGAAGCTGACTCTCTCTCTCTCTCTCTCTCTCTCTATATATATATATATATATATATATATATATATATATATATATATATATATATATATATATATATATATATATATATATATATATATATATATATATATATATATAGGGTCAGATTCTATGGGACACCTGTATGCATTGTGCACTTTGGGAACATGTATGCACCGTTAGATCTTTTTTTATAATGGTTCATATTGTAGTGACAAAAAAGTAATTAACTTGAAAATGGGTGCACGGGTGCATAACTTCTGGCGCGCGGAAGGGCAAAATCGGAAGATGCTTGAATTCAGAAAATATTCTCCTCTCCCCCACAATCAGTCCCGCGATTTTAGCCATTTTCCATACTTGCTCTCTGCTCCGGATTTCGCTCAATATCCCTCAATCCATCTATATCCCGAGAATTGCTCGTGCATAATCAAGTAGATTAAGTTTTGTTCTTCAAGTACACAAATAAAATGCATACGTTCAAGGGTTTTCGAAGAAAAGGGGGAAAACCGATGCACACATTCGAGCACTTTTTTTTCTCCTTTGCTAATTCGATTATCTTGGTAAATGGAAGTGAATGTTGCATATTTCATGTTCATAGAAGTGTTTGTTTTACAATGTGATTCCGTATTTCATATTTGGGGGTTTTTTTTATGCCCTAGTTATGTTTGTCTTCATTAGTAAGTTGATTAACCTATTCGAATGATACATGTTTTTATGAAGCTACGGTATGCATCTGCTTTGAAGATCATTGTGCATCGAGTTCAGGACTTAGCGCCGTACGTTGTTTGTACTTCACAAATGCATATTTGTGCAGGTTTTAACTCGAAGTTTTTAGCAAATCCTAGTTTGGGGATGCATAATGCATGTAGATTATGTGTAGGATTTCATTTTTTTTAATTGTGCATGTAGAAAAACGTATGCATCCATGTTTGAATAGAAAGTCAACAAAAATGCAATCTATCCTAACTAAAGACTCCACATTTTAAGCAATTACCATATATATATATATTCGGTTATTTCAATAAGAAATATTTTAAATGACCCTAAATGACCGTATGAAGACATGCATAGATAGAAAGTCAAAACAAATGCAATCTATCCAAACTAAAAACTCCACAATTTTAACAATTACCATAATATATCCGGTTATTTGAATATAAAATATTTTAGATATCTTAATCTAACTAAGTAATTGTGTAAACTTCCAATTATGCCCTTATTGCATCCTTATTTAATATATTGTGCATATTTGGTTCCCCCGGTTCACAATGCATCGTGGTGCCCCATAGAACCTCTATATAGAATATAGTTCGAGAGAGTACCACCCTTATGCAGCGCACCAGAAGGTACCACCTTTAAAAAAATATTTTTAAATTTTTTTTTTCATAAACATGTTTTAGTTAACGTTATGAAGATCATATGTAAATTTCACATAAATTCACATCTCCTAGCTCCTAAAAAATGATGTGAACACACACTTACATAATTTAGAAGACATGTGAACGCGCATTTATGTGATGCGTGTTTTCATGCACTTAGAGTGATCGGATTTGCGTGAAATTCACATATGATCTGTGTAATGTTAATTATAACATGCTCATGAAAAAAAATTTCAAAAAATCTACTTTTAAGGGTGGTACCTTCTGGTGCGCTGCATTAGAGGTGGTACTCACTTGAACCTAAATCTATATATATATATATATATATATATATATATATATATATATATATATATATATATATATATATATATATATATATATATATATATATATATATATATATATATATATATATATATATATATATATATATATATATATATATAAAATCCTATATAATTAGAGTCCATTTTTATAATAATTTGTTTAATAAAACTAGAAAATATTTTAATATTAAATTTACCGGATGAAATTTGTATATTATTAGTAAATTAATTTTTTTATTATAAATAAATGGTTATTTTCGTTAGTAAAAATTTCAGTTTTTTTTAAACAAACCTTTACTATTAAAATATTTTCTTGATACTAATTATTAAACAAATTATTATAAAAACTGGACTTTAAATATATAGGAATATATATATAATCTTGTAGTTAACACAAAATATACACAACTAATTACATCGGATAACAAGTTATAACTCAGATTCTAGACTAAATATAAAATTTAAAAAAAGTAAACTAAATAAACAATAGTTATAAAACGAGTGCAAACTTGAAAAAAAATTAGAAACTAATGTATTAGAATACAAAAAATATCTATATACTAAATTTAAAAACAAACAAAATGTGATGGAACTATAAAGTTTGAAAAGAAAAAGAAAAAATGTAACATCCCGGATTTGAGTCTGGTACGTGGATTTAATTTATTGGCTCTTTAAATTAATATTATTGCATTGGTCCAATTAAGTCCCATTTCGTGGATTATACGTGTCAGGACCGAGTGATACGTGTCTCCGAATAAATAATTAGTGGATTATTATTATTTTTGAGATCGTAGATTTAATTGGGTTATAATGATATTAATAGTGAAAAAGTGGTATCGGATTCGGATTTAGCGAGTTCGGGCTTTCTAATTATAGAAAGCGTATATATGTGGGTTTCCCTTTTAAACCCTTTTCCTTCCCTCGCCTAAAATAGAAACGTGAAGTTTGTGTGTTCGTGAGAAATCTGGAGCAGCAAGAAGTAAGCCCCAAATCTTGAAATTGGTTGCTGAAATCTATCTCTTTTATCTTCCTTTTAAGTTCTTGAAGTGTGAAGGTAAAAATCTATGGATTTTGGTGTTGAAATTTGTATGAATGTTGTAAATTCGTGGGTTTGGGTTCTGAAATGTCTGGGTAGTTATATATATGCTTTGTGGGGTGTTTAGTTGCTGAAATATCGAGTTTTGGGGTGCTGGAGCTGCAGCGTGAGCGCGACGCGACCGTGGTGTCTGGGAGCGGGCCGCATTGCGGCGCTTGGTCGGTTGGGGCTTTCAGTCGTCGGTTGCTCGTTTGGGGCTGTGTTTTGGGTCAGGTGTCCGCGATATGTGGTCGCGCAGGCTGACTGTCCCTAACCAGTCACGAAGTTTGAAACTGTATATATATGGCAGTGTTATTGCCATGTCGCTCCTGTGCCTATTGTGAGCTAACCGCTGCTGTGTGCGGCCTGTTAGCTGGGGAACGTCGTCCTCTTGAGCAGAGATGTGTACTGAGCATCGAGATTTGTGTTATATGTGTTGAGCTATATGTGTTGTGTTTGTTATGTGATGTTACCTGCAGAGTCTAACCCTCGCGTACTCACGAGCTTCTCAGCTTATGTTTTCGAGTCTTACGTGTCTCAGGCAGTCATACAGTGGGGTCACAGTCGCAGCAGCCGCCGAAGTAGGAGCTGGGACAGATCAGAGTTTGTGTGTGTGTGCCTGCTGATTTCTGATAGTAGATTTTGAGAACTGTATCTGTATTTAGTATTCGAGCAGCACATGTGTTAGTTATCAATTGCTGATGTATGTTAGTTAGCGTTCAAATGTGTATGTGTATCTATATCCGACATGCGACATGTTGTGACGACTTCTGTATTAAAGTTTTAATTAGCAGTGATTTCAGTTAATCCCCTGACATGTGTACTATGAGACGTATGCGATTCTGCCACTTATGATTATATATTGACGTGACATTTGTGTGCGAAAAGAGGGTGTTACAAAAAAAAGAATATAATATGTATATAGATTACTGTAGTAAAAAACAAATAAGAAAATATAGTAAGACGATACAATTTGATTACAAACGAGCAAAAACATAATACTACTTTTTTTTTATTTTTAATGTTAATTTGTTTTAGTTTGAAGAATTTATTTAGTAAAGTTTACTAAAATAAATTATATAAAATTATTAAAAGGGATATGATATTTTAATTTAAGTTGGATAAATATGATATTTTGAAGTTTAGTTGAAAGAAGAAATAAGTAAGGGTGTAACGGTGTAACGGTCATTAATTAATATGCAATATTAATTATGAGTTTTAAATGTTTTAAAAATAAATAAATTAATGAATTCGGGTATATATATGATATTAATGATGTTTAAGAGGGATATATGTGATATTAATAATTAAAATTGGGTATATATGATATTATGATGTCTAGGAAGGATATATATGATATTAAAATTTAGGTTGGGTATATATGATATTATAAAGTTTTGAAGGGGTATATATGAAATTCTCCCAATATTTAAATATGTTGAGATAATTTGTTATATAGTTTATATTCATGTATATATACTTTTTAAAACTATAATTTGTAGTATAAAGTTAGTAATTTGTTAGGATGTTAAAAAAAGCTCGATACCCGACGGGAATCCTCGAAACCCGAAGGGGCCGGGGATGGAAAAGTGAAGTCAACACCCGATCCCGATGGGGATGGGGGCGGGAACGGGGTACTCGCCCCATTGCCATGACTAACCGGGATGATCTCATATAACCAGGTGGTTTTAATCAAAACACGGAGAGTACACTTAGAGTGGTGGGAGTACCCACCTATCCCAAACCCACCTTTCTGTACACGTCAGCGCCACATCAGCTTTTCTCCCTCCACCTTTCCCCACCTTTCTAACTAGGAAATACCCACCTTTCTTAACATTTCCATCTTTCTTAACTTTTTTAACATTTTAATTAATTTTAACTAACAAAACAAATACTAGAATTAAAATAATTAATTTCATAAAATATTTAAAAACTATTACATAAACTAAAAATTAAAAATTACCGAATTAAAATAAAAAAAATACATAACAATAAATAAAAAGTAAAATTACGATTGAACATTAAAAAAATACAAACTAGCCGTCTAAATTTGGTATTTGGGCAAGTGCAATATGTTCCACAAGATCTGAGCGAAGGTTATTGTGTGTTTCCCGATTACGAATTTCCAGTAACGTATTTTGATATACTTCATTGGAAGCGGAATGTTGATTGGATGGAAGCTCGGTTTCTTGAAATGAACATATCGCGAACCCTTCGTCTTCTAAGATCATATTGTGTAATATGACACAAGCATACATGATGTGTCTAATTTTATTTGGGTGCCATGGTCGTGCGGGTTTGTTTATAGCAAAACGAGATTTGAGTACACCAAAAGCTCGTTCGATGTCTTTTCTTGCCGACTCTTGTGCTGCCTTGAATCTTTTTCGTTTGTCATCGGTTGGACACGAAAAAGCTTTCACAAAAGTCGCCCACTCGGGATATATCCCGTCGGTTAGATAGTACCAATGTTTGTATTCTGTTCCGTTAATAACAAAAGGAACAACCGGTGCGATCCCGTTTAAAACGTCGTTGAATACTGGTGATTGATTAATCACATTGATGTCGTTGTTGGAACCCGCGACGCCAAAAAATGCATGTCAAATCCATAAATCTTGTGACGCAACGGCTTCCAACATAATTGTCGGATATTGGTGATCGCCTCGCATATATTGTCCTCGCCATTCTGTAGGGAAATTTCTCCATGCCCAATGTGTACAGTCAATGCTGCCAAGCATTCCACGAAATCCATGTTTTGCTTCATGGAACGTGTACAACTGATGAACATCAGATTCAGTCGGTTTACGCAAATATTTGCGTCTGTATAGCTGAA
The DNA here is from genome assembly GCA_020465985.1 of Centrapalus pauciflorus. Taxonomy (NCBI): domain Eukaryota; kingdom Viridiplantae; phylum Streptophyta; class Magnoliopsida; order Asterales; family Asteraceae; genus Centrapalus; species Centrapalus pauciflorus. The sequence goes on along the minus strand of JAANYP010008016.1, from coordinate 212,744 downwards.
TAATTCCCTTACAGAATTCTTGCAAGGTTTCACGCGAAGTTCTTTCAGACATAAAAAGAGAGTCGTTAATCGAATCAGCCACCATGCCATATGCGAGTTGCCGAATAGCAGATGTGCATTTTTGTAACGCGGTAAATCCCCTTCTACCTCGAGCATCCCATCGCAAGGTAAAATATTCAAAGTGTTGCTCCATATCGTAAACTATTCATAGGAATAGTTCTTTGCGCATCCGGAACCTCCTTCTGAACATATCATCTCCATAGACAGGATTTTGAGTAAAATAATTGCGCATCAGACGTTCATTTGCAGCTGCTCGGTCTCTCTGAATTGGAATTCTTCGTCTAGGTTGTGGAGAGCTGGCATTTATAAATGCTTGAAAGAGTTCTTCATAATTTTGAGATTCGTCTTCGGACGACTCTTCGATTGATGAGTTTGACGACGAAGACGTAGTATACGGTTCCATCACAATAAAAATAAAATTGTGATTGATTGGAAAAAATTTTAGGTTAAATGAAAGAGAGAATTTTGAATGTGCATAGATTGAGAGAAATGAGAGTTAAATGTATTGGGAAAGATGTGAGGTAAATGTATTGAGAAGATAGGTATTTATATAAAAAAAAATTATTAATTTTTTTTTTTTTTAAATTCAAACGGTCACTAGACCGTTGGGGCGCACAAAAGGACAACAAGGGGAGCGGGGTGGAGCGGGGAGAGGGAGCCGGGCCGGGGGGCGGGGGTGGTGTAGCCGCCGGGGTTGGGCTGACGTGGAGGAGCCGCATGCAGGCGGCTTGTGTACTCCTCTCTCTCTTAGGATTTCCAGTTTCCACCAATAAGTAACCCGTTTTCAAATAGTCAAACTATCGAATCAAAACAAAAGTGAAATTACAAATCTATTAAGCTGTCATTTTCTATATTGCTAAATGTTTTCTTTATGTATTTTATAAAACAAAACAAAGGACATCCAAATAATAAAAGAAAGGAGTTAACAATGTTAAACATCATCATCCATTTATTGTAACCGAATAATACATTTTATTTAAATCTCTGTATGCTACCAAAATCGAAATCTTTTTAAAAAGAAAAAGAATATGTTTTCTGGTTCATGGGGAATATTCAATCTTAATCAACTGTATTTAAGTTCACAAAAGATCGATCATTTACTCTAAAACCCCTCACTATAATTGTTGATATCTTTACCATTTTCTTATAAATAAAAAAAAAAAAAAAAAAAAAATACTACATACTAACGTTGAACAAATAGATCTTAAGTACGAAGGAGAGAGCCAACTGCAACAAGAAAATACCGGCGACAATAAAGAACCACCTTTCCCCTGCTGACACTATGTGGTTTCGAAGATTCAGTGCGACAAACAATGCAGACATGACCCCTGCTACACCCGTTATCACCCATCTGAATATCTCCACCGGAATAACAGATAGGCACTGCATTCAACCAACCCAACAAATCATCGATCATAAGAAATAAACTAATGACAGATTATTTTTTAGTCTTTTTTGTGCCAACCCCTCAAAAACTGCAATCGCAATAATCACTTTAAACACACGCCCAAAACACCCCGTTAATATATCTGAAAATAAAATATGTTATCTGACTTTATGCAACTCTGAAGAAGTGAACGAATTCGAGACAAGAATACTTACCATTGCAGGAATGAAGATAAAGAGGGAGTAACCATATAGACAGAATAGCTGAACAAGGCCCGAAGGTGCAGAGAAGTACTTGAGAATTATGTACAAACATAGAGGAACAACAAGAACGTAGCCGTAGAACAAACCAGCAGACCATGTTACGACATTAATATCATAGTTCCACTCTTTATGTTGTAGCTTATGAGCCAAATAAGTTGCAAATGTACCAATCGAAGCTGCCACAAAGATTAAGGTTGTGCATATCCAGAATGGTCCATACCTGAACATATAAATTGAAAGCTGTAATTTGAAATTTTTACAAAATAAGACCAAGATTGGAAATATTAACAAAGGTCAACCATGGGCTTCATTTTTGTATTAAATGGATGATGTTTATATATAGTGATAGTAGATAACTAGATATAAACCCCTTTAATTATACCCTCGACAAAATTATCTGATTAGGATGATGGTCGATATCAGGATCCTGGCCTGGCAGATGTGTGCTAAAGCTCTCTAAACCGCCAAACTGGTGTTTCGAATATCCCCTCACATCCTCTCCAAGGTCTTGAGAAAAATTTATGATGAGGGGGAAACTTTCACATTCATTAGTAAAACAAGTAAAAGCATTTTATTTTTAAAAAGTGATACAGTTGTTTAATTTAATACATTAGCTAATTCTAAGCTCTAAAAAGTGGGGCAAGAAAGTGTTGGCACATTGACGGCTTAACCCAACCCATCCCAAACTATTTGACTGGCATTTGAATATGATTACTCATTTTAACCCATCATGTAACCTGTCCATTTTGCTACATGTACTTAGCATATAAAACAACATAGCAAGCCACGCACTTAATGGTTGACACCAGAATACAGTAATGCTGATATGACGTACATTCACGGAACTAAGTTTCCTGTGTAACTAATACAGAAATATATAACATCATATACTTTTACTTTAAAACTTCATATGTTCAGCTCAACAATATAAAAAATCCAAAGGAGAATCAACTTACAAGTCTGGGTTGCTAGCAGTCTTCTCGTTGAAGCTCCCTCCAAATGGCAAGAGGGAATCTTTGATCCTCTCTAAAACATCAGATGTGTCAACATCAAAGTAAGGCTGGTAAGCACCAACTGTGAATATCTTAAACCAACCACCACTAGGTTGTGGTTCCAATGAACTAGATACTGGCTTTGAGAATGTATCTGCAAATATAGGTTGTTACTGTCTTTCTAAGAAAACAAAAGTTATACAGACTGTAAATCACAACAATACAATTATAGATTCCCTCAAATTAAATTTCCGCAAAAGAGAAAGGCACAAAAGTGTCCTGTACTAGAAATGTGAGCATCAAACTTTTACGATAACATACTTAAGCTGTGACATCCCAACAAGTTGTCATAAAATTTTCCACCTTTCTGTTGTTAAGTACCTGCAACCATTAATGCTACGATTCTGCTTTCAAGACCAATTATGCCTAGTTATAAGGGCTCATTTGACAATCATGATTACAACTATTTAACTATGCTTTATCTGCATTTGAATTTTATATCTTTTTGTTTACCAAGTTACTTCTACAAAAGGAAAGGCAATTTCGTAATCAGAGTAACTCCTCTCATAGTTTGGAGTCATTAGCCATTTAGCCATAGAAATACTTCCGTAAGCTGGAAAGGAAGCAATTTTAATATAATAAGTAGATCTAATTAACATACAAAAGCTTCTTTTCAAACAAAGGCAACTCAAACTAGGAAATCATACCAGCATATTCAAGTATGAACTACAGCATATATGAAGGTTTCCATATTCCCAAAAAGCCCTAGCATGTGCTTACCCCACTCACTTCAAGCAGTGTTGTCATGCAACTCATCTTCCTGTAACTCGAGACTGTAATGTCATACTGTGGTCACAAACAACTTATCTATAGATTCATAGCCTCCCAAGTCCCAATAAGGTGAGCATCTAACGGTTTCATTAGTCAAAGTCTCAAACCAGTACCATCTCCTTCAACTAGTACCCTCATGCTTGAAATAACACCTTTAGTTCATATCTATGGATAAAGGTCATGGGCTCATGCCTCCAATAACATTCATTAGAACATCATATCCGGTTATTTTTTTATCTTTTAAATCCAAACACACCCAGCATTGCAAATCAACAGATCCCATCTGGAGTGTAAAAGATAAATTAATTCGTTTGTAGGTAGAGCCTGGGGATTATAAACATGATTCTTGCTTTCTAATTGGCTGAGGGTTTTGATGGGTTTTATACTTATATTTTTGTGGACTTGGTTATGCATCAATTTCAAGAAACCAAGTCATGTTGCATAATTGCATTCCTCTTACCGCTAATTATCCCACTTTTTGACATACAGATCCACAAGAAACTTAAAATGCTATTAATCTAAGCTCATAAAAACACAACGAACCATATATGCAGCTAATTAAGCAATTAAACTAAATGAGAGCTCAAAGATTAAAGCTTAAGCAATAAACTAAAGACTGTAAATAACACACACCATCAGCATCACGAGGCGGTCCAGCAGCCCCTGAGATCTTTCCTTGTGTTCCAGACGGGGGAAAGGTTTGGAGAGTTGTATCTGCAACAACAAATTTACTTATTGCTTACAAAATAATCCATCCGAAAACAAAGAAATCAAGTCAATTATAACCAAAGATTATTATCATAATGCGTCAAGTACCGTTAAATTTCACAGAGACTTGTCCCGGAGAATCTGATACAGCCTGAAAATCGATTAGAACATTAATTATGGCACAGATCTACTAAAAAAACTGATAAAATTGGATTGAAGAAGAAAGAAAGAAGATTTACAGGAACAGATCCAGAAACATTCTGGTTGTCAATTGTAGTGTAATTTCCGGACATCATCTTTCCTCCGCTGGTATGATACCAATCCGGACGGAATTCCTCTTCGGTTATTGATCCCTTGCTAGCTCTCAACTCCGGTAGGTAGGTCGGTCGGCCGGCCGGGTAGACGAGCAGATCTGTGTTCACTTGGTCTGCCTCTCTCTCTCTCTCTCTCTCTCTCTCTCTCTCTCTCTCTTTCTGTTTCCGTGACTCTATCACGGCAAGCCGTCAACAGCTCGTATCTATTGGATCACGAACGGGTCGGGTCTATATTTTTGGGTTTCGGGGTCAACTGATCATGCCGAAAAACAAAAAAATATAGAAAAACTAGACCCGGAAAATTTAAAAATAAAAAAAACCAGAGTAAACAGTTTGGGTTCGTTCGTTGCTTCAAAATCGAACGAAAAATTCTGGTTGATATATATTTATAAAATATGGTCAATTTAAAAAGTTTCTACATACGCAAGCTTAAAAACAAACTTACTTTGTTGGGGCAACTCTCAACTTGTCTTTATCACCAGTGCATGAAAAATGTTAGAAAAACTAAACAATTAATAAACAAACTAAGTAAGCTACTAGATTAATACAATAATGATCAACACATAAATGCAATTATGAAAAATATGATTTCATCACTAAAACAACATGTAAAGAAATAACATCACAAACCTTTGTGTTCACTATACAAGGAGCACCTGAAGATCATTGCATCATAGTGGCATAATATCATCGTATTACCACATCATGATATAGGGTAACACGGTATATAATGGATACCTACAGATAATCAACAAATCATATCAAAGAAGGAATAGGGTGAAGCAATGCCACTTAGATATGAAATGAAACAAGTGAATAGTTCGACAGCAATCATACGATGTAAAATAATTCATATGTGTGCATTGTGTTAACATGAATACCAGAACTTTCTGATGCCAAACTGGCAAAACAAGCTTTCAAAACAAGTCAAGTTTGCTCCAAAATAAGCTATGAGCTTCAAACCGAGGCCCAAATTCTCCAAACCAAATGGATATTTTCGGACCTCGAAAGCAATCCTATATAAGTTTACAATTGACCCATATTAGGCATGACAACGAAATCAAGATTGACCATGGATACCATTTCTCATCCTCATTCTTATTTCCCGTTTCTTAGTCCCCTTGGAGAATGAGTTTACATTCCTCATGGACCCCATTTCTGTCCCCATTAGGGATCGGGGTTCTCGTCGGGAATCGAGTTTTCTAACATGTTAAAATTTTGATAAGTTAAACTAGAAATTATAGTTTTGTAGAAAAATATATGTAAACAAATCATTTCAAGATTTTTGAGTTATGTATATAGATAATATATAATTTATAATAAAACTTAAAAAAAAATCCATGTAAAAGACTATAAAACATATAAAAGAAAATAAAACTAAAGTATTTAAAAGGGTTAAGTGTTATTTTGACCATCCAACTTTTAGATTTTTTTCGATTTAACCATTAAACTATTTTTTGTCTCGATTTAGCCAATAAAATACATATTTAACCATTAAACTTTCTTTTTTACTGATTTAGCCATTGAAAATTGTTCCGACTTGACCACCAAACTATCATATTTTGTATCAATTTAGCCATCAGTTTTTTTCATTTTTCCCAAAATAGAACATTAAACAAAGTTTAGTGGTTAAATAAGTACAAAATTAGTTTAGTGACTAAATGAGACAAATTTGAAAGTTGGATGGTTAAAATGGTACTTAACTAAATCAAAGTTATATAGATGATCAAAATTTATATAAAATATAATGAATAACTATACAATAAAATAAGATAACATATAATTTATATTATAAGATTAAATAGGATCAGGGGGTCGGGAATTAAAGTGTTTGTCATTACCGTCTCGTCCTTGTTTTTAAATCAGGATTCCCCGTCCTAGATGGAGATCAAATTAGGATTAAGTTTCGGATTTCTCATTGAAGATAATTTTTTCCGCCATGCCTTAACCATAATATAATATAAAAAGGTTGCATAATCCTAAACAATTCAATTGAATTATCAAAACTCAACTCCTCAATTTTTTTCCAAAATTGATATGTTATAGAAAAATCGGTCTTTTAATTTACAACTCGAATTATCTTAATAAGTCTAAAGGTATAATAAAGTAAACTTTTTTTTTTTAATCTTTCTAATCCAACTTGAATCGTCTAAAATTATTTTATAGCCAACTTTTTATGAGTTTATGCAGTCGCTACTGCATGTCAGTAATAAAAGCTCCATGCACCTTTTGACTTGTTTAATTTCGAAATTCATGTACACTCTTTAAGCTTATAAATGTTGCATGATACGTTCAAGATGAAGCTGTAAGTGATTTTGTATGGATTTCATTTCATAAAACAAAATATCAAATCTGTCAAACAATTTGTGTGATTTGCTTTTCTTTCTTAATTTGACACATGTATGTTGAGTAGTATTCTAATTCATCTCAAATAATTACTTTATTGACACTAGAACGTTTAGAAACAAAATTTTTTCATAACATTAAAAATATTTTCAAAAAAATAATTTACTTAATATCTTAATTCATTTTGAAACTCCTGAATCGAAATTGACTCGTCATTGCAAACCCAAATCGTAAATAGAAACCCTAGTATTGTATTGGGTTACCAATCTTTAAATCTAGCATCAATTAATTTCTCCAAACTACATCAATCCAAGGATCCTTAAAAAAAAATCCATACCTTCAAGAATATAATATGGTTACTTATCTTTTAACCTAGCTAGGTTGAATGGTTGATTTCTCCCTCAATGACACCAATTGATATGATGTTATATATGTATGTGTCTACAAGATTCGGAGCTTTAATTATGAGTTGATTTCAACTGCACCAAATAGGTGAGTTGGGTTTTTCAAGTTTACATTTTTGTATTGATTTGATTATATGATGATTAGAGATAGCAACAAGGACGGGGGAACCCTTTTCCCGTCCCCGACCCCATCCCGGCAGGTAATTACTTTGCATCCCCGTCCCTCACGGGCATTCGGGGATTTTTACCCACATTTACGTTATGTATTTTATAATGAATGCTTATGAAATCGAAAAAAATACTATATTTATGTATTTAATTAATATATCATTAGATTAATAACTCAACATGAAAAAATTCATTGATCGATCACCTAATAAAAATTGTTATAACATGCAAAATTTCTATATAAAATTAAATCTAATTACAATGTCAAAAAGAAAACATAAAACTCCAAACACTATTAATGTAATAAAGTTCTTACAAAAGAATCAAATTAATTAACATTAAATTAATTAGTATAGTATTACGACTTTCTTATATATATTAGATTTGTATTATTCGTAATTGTAATAAATTGTGAAACTTAACACTTAAATACAAGTTTATGTACAAAAATATACTTAAGCTTATTTAGACGGTACAACATTTTAAAATTACTCAAAATAAAAAACTACAGTGGTGAATGAGAAAGATACGTGTGATTAGTATATAAATACTACACACACACACACATACACACACACACACAAACATTTTTATATACTATGCATATATAATGAGGCGTGTTCAATGGAAAACCAGTGTGCATTAGGAAACCACTGGAAACCAAGTGCATAAACAATCCGAAATGCATCAAGAAGATTATTCAAAGGCATTATAGAATATATTCCTTTTACATTAATTTAGTAGCTTTTAAAATTCAGATTTAATACTAGAAAGTCCTGTAATTACTCTACTTGTCGATTTTGATGAGATTTGTTAATTAAACAAAAGTGATATATTACATGGAAAATTGGAAAGCAGAGAAGTTTCTATTTTGACATTTTACATGTTTATCATTTTGTCCTTATGCACACCGATTCATCGATCAGATGATGTATTCGAAAAGTGATATTAATTATATCATTGTCACGTTGTTCTTTTTAATGAATGCATCAGATCCAATGACTGCGATTGGTAGATATTGGTTTCCTATGGTTTCCTGATGCACATTGATTTTCCATTGAACTCACCCTTATATATAATATTTATATGCAATAATTAAGTATTTATATATAATATATATTATTTATACTTATATTATGTTTCGGGTACGGGTACCCCATGGGTAATCTCATTCTCGCCCTCGTCCCCAGTTTTAGTATTCGGGTATTACCTGTCCCCATCCCCGGTCAAAATGGGTTTGGATGTCGGGTTCCCCATCGGATTGAGGATTTTTTTGTCATCTCTAAATTGATGATGTCTGTGTTAAATGTGGTATTTTTATATTATTATTTTTTTTTGTTTACCTTTGTCTATTTCTATTAATTGTATACAAGGGTTTTGTCATTTATTTGTACTGGTTTGGTACGATCAGAGGAAAAAAAAAATGTTTAAACTTCATTTCCTTGTTATTTTGTATTATGAATTTATACTAAAATCAATCCCTCAATTATTTCCATGGAGAAAAAAAAAACTTATAAATCCCTCGAGCCGTACCAAAAACACCCTAAAGTTTTAAATTGATGTACAACATGCTTGATGAGTTCTTCTAACGCATTCAGATGTTCTTTAGTTCTTCTCCTTACCTATTTATTAACCATTAATCTAATCAGCAGTTCAGCACAAGCAAATCATAGCCTTCTTAAACTCTTCCAAATGTGCTTAATTGTGCATTTGCCAATCAAGTTTTCTTAAGCACATCATGTTAACTTTATTAGAGAAGTTAATTGAATTTTAACCGAAACCTCTGTGATAAAGAAATCACCATATACAGTTGCGGAGCCACATGGAGAGAAGCGGAGAAAGTTCCCCAACGATTTGCGTAAATTTGACAAATTTTTAGCCTATGTGTTTCAGAAAATTAACACGACGAATACCTTATACAACCTCATGCCCCAACGAAAAATTATACTGGATCCGCTACAGGCCATATAGGAATTCTGTACCTTTTTTTTTTTTTTTTTTCTTTTAGCTATAAGTCCCTGAATAAATAAAGGAAATCACTGTTAAATTTTATAAATAACACTTGCAGTATTTTCTTCTTTCCATTGTTTAATTACTTTTATAGCATTTCTTCTGATATATGCAGTTAATAGCGTCTCGCGGTCGAATAGCGGTCAAGAGTCAAGACCGCTATTTGCTATACAGCGATGATATAGCGGTATGTTATATATATATATATATATATATATATATATATATATATATATATATATATATATATATATATATATAGGTTGAGATCATTGCAGAACCTTAATTTAGTGCAGAACCATAGAACCAATTTAAACCATTAGATTATAATATAACACTAGGGATAAGATGGCAATTATACAATTAACATTGAATTAATAGCAGCCTACCAAGTTTGACTGTCCACTTTGACTTTTTTTTTTACTCATTTAATATATAATGGACATGCAGTGTTGCGTCGCCGTTAAATATATGATATCAAAGTGTTCATTCGACATCGAATGGTCGTATGGGTAAAAAAAATTACGAAAAATAAACACGTAAATTTTTTTTCAAAAAAATATATTCATGACCGTTCTCGTTAAATCCACCAACTTTGACTACTAATTTTGACTATTATTTATCTCTGTTAATAATGAACGTATATGCAGTGTTGCATCGACGTTAAATATACGGTATCAAAGTGTTCATTCGATATCGAATGATCTCATGATCTCACCATGATATATTGCATCGTGGTCTGGGTAAAATTTTTTTTACGAAAAATAAAAAAATATATATCATAACCGTTCTCGTTAAATCCACCAACTTTGACTACTAATTGTGACTATTATTTTGGCTCTGTTAGTAATGAACGTATATGCAATGTTGCATTGACGTTAAATATACGATATCAAAGTGTTCATTCGATATCGAATGATCTCATGATCTCACCATGATATATTGCATCGTGGTCTGGGTAAAATTTTTTTTACGAAAAATAAAAAATATATATCATAACCGTTCTCGTTAAATCCACCAACTTTGACTACTAATTGTGACTATTATTTTAGCTCTGTTAATAATGAGCGTATATGCAGTGTTGCATTGACGTTAAATATACGATATCAAAGTGTTCATTCGATATCGAATGATCTCATTATCTCACCATGATATATTGCATCGTGGTCTGGGTAATTTTTTTTTACGAAAAATAAACACGTAAAATTTTTTCGAAAAAAATATATCATGACCGGTCTCGTTTTAAAGAGTATAAAATTCTCGTTTTTATGGTATAATTTTTTTGATTTAAAAATTAATAATATTAATGTTATTTTAATTTAAAGAAAAAAGATATTTATTTTGCTAATGTCAATCTTTTTGCTATTTTCAATCTTTTCCTTTTTTACCCCTCCAAGAATTAAAATATCACTATTACCAATCTTTTTTTCACTAATTCTAAACTTAACTCTTTTAATCAAGACCATTAGATTATTCTAATCTATGGACGATATTGGTTCTACAGTTCTACACTAAATTTAGGTTCTGCAATGATCTCATCTCTCTCTCTGTATATATATATATATATATATATATATATATATATATATATATATATATATATATATATATATATATATATATATATATATATATATATATATATATATATATATATATATAATGCATATATGAATCTATAATGTAGTGCAGACGTGCATAACATGATACATATGTATAATTAAAATCATAAAATGCTATATAAATACATAACATAATACATATATAGAATTAATATCATAAAAGGTTACGCAAAAAATATAATTAAAGTCATCAAATGACCAACTAAAGTTTCATAGCGCTATATTGACCGCTATTACCGCTATTTTATCCAAAATTGCGTTCATATAGCGGGACCGCTATTTGGTGAAAGTCCGCTAACCGCTATAGCGCTGCTATAGCACCGCTATTAAGTGACCAACTTCTGACGGGTTTTGCTATATGAATGTAACATTTAGCTAGTAGTATTTTACATTTGATGGCTACTAACTTGGCTATTATAGGTGGAAATTTCGACTCATTTATATGAAAATGGGTCAATCGACGATGAGTCGATATTCTTCTAAGAAAAGTAGCTAAAATTTTGATGGATGAAATGAGTCAAATCTTTGCTCGGAATAAAAGAAAGAAAGTCAACTCGGTTAAATGGGTAGGAATTCAGCATCATGTATATGCATATGTTTACAAACTTCATTAATCCTTTAATTTATAAGAAAATTAGATTATTATTTTAATAAAAATAGTTCTTGTAATTGTATTTAGAAAAGGCATTGGCAGGTCAACCTGACCCACACTTATTAAAAGTTAAAAGATTACTTGTTTGATACCCGATTCCATTTTAACCACCTATTATCCAACCTTCTAACTTGCCTGTTTGGCCATGTCTATTGTCTACTCTGAACGTTATTTTAGAACTCACAAGAGGTGGTTCATGTCTCACTAAGGGAAATCAATATACAACTTTATTAAAATGGATGGTGTCTTGTACTAATCTTTGATGGGAATGTTATTCATTAGATGTTCTAACGGTTGCCTTTTTATAAAGGAACCCACCCTCTTGGGCGGCCAACGTGAAGGATATAAATCGCCTAACCCATGGTTAAAGGATATGTGCAAGGTTTGAACCTTGAACCTTCACTATAGATTCCATGTCCCCAACCACTAGACTACCATCGCGGGGACCCTTTCTATAATTCCTGATGTACCGTTGATTTCGGACAATGAATTTTTTTCTTCAGTAGTAATTTGTAATGCTTGTGACATTAATGTTTACCTTTCAGCCCGACAAAGCTCCTTACAAAAATAACACTGTGAGAACCGAATTAGGGGGCATAAGATTTTCTAGGACAGGGGCGGATATAGTTTAGTATAATGGGTGTCACTCGACACCGATAAATTTTTCAAATACTGAGTTACGTATGTATCAAAAACACGAGTGACACCTAAGATTTTTGTTAGTGACACCTACTAAAAATTTATAAAATTATAACATACGAATCGAATTTATATTTGTTGTTTTTATTACTTAAATTTATTAAAATAACACTGAGTTTTAATTAAATTTTTTTAAAAAAAGCCCAATGAAGTATAAAAACAACAATAAAGAATGTTAATTAAGTTAGCCCAAAAAGACCGAAAGATTTTTCAAAAAGCCCAAAATAATAGTTTGTGCCCCTAAAAGTTGAAACACATTACTCTCTCTCTATCTAGGTATAATAATATGTTTTTATCAGTTCTCATTTAGTTATTTTAATAGTTTATTTGTTAACTTGTTAAGTGTAGTGGGTAGATGTTTGATACTTTAATTTACTGAAATATAAAGTATGGGTCAATTACTAAAAATAGTAACAAGTTTGACATTTTTATCATTAATAGTAACAATATTTATTTTTTATCATTAATAGTAAAAACTTTTTATTTTTCTATCAATAATAGTAATTGGTGACCTGCAAACCTGTTTAGCAGGTCACCAAATTTTCAGTTATCAAAAATAGTAACATCTTTTCTGATTTTTATCAATAATGGTAACATATCAAATTAAAACATAATTTTTTTTAATTTTGTTAAGTTTTCTAATATTTCATAAACACCAAAATAAACCAAACTTATATTCCGAATATTCACGGATAGATAATATTCGATTATCTATTCACAATTATATATAATTTGAATGAAAGAAAATACTATAGATCATTTCAATTTTCACTTTTTCCAACAAAAAAAAATTACGAACCATCCTTTTCTTAGTTTTTCCGAATAAAATAATAAATCGTTCCATTTATTAGTTTTTTCCAATCTAAATGAGTCATAGTTTTTTTTAAAAAAAATCAAAATGAGTCTCCATATTTTTCATTCATAAAACTATAAACCACAATAAGTCATGGTTTTTCTATTCATAGAAAAACTAAAAAATGAATGGGCCGCAATACTTTTTCATTCGTAGTAATTTTCATTTGGAATAAAAAATTACAAATTGATCGACTTTTAGTATATTTCAAACGAAACTGATTACAAACCATTCAACTTTTAGCTTTCCTGAATGAAAAATTACGACCCAATCACGTTTTAGATTTTTTTACAAAAACTATAAATCATTTTGATTTTTCGTACAAAATAATTGCAACTCATTTATTTTTGTGTTTTTAACAATGAAAAAAACTATGAATTATTCCAGTTTATAGTTTTGCCAAATGAAAAATATTGCAACCCATAAAAACGATACATAACCACTTGCAAACACTTGCTAAACCAATTTCTATAATTTAGCAGCTTATAACACAATCAACTCATTTAAATTAAAGGTTTCTTACCTTCCCAAGTTAAAGAACACCACAAGCCAAATGAAGATGAATTAATTTCACAACTCAATTTGATCCGTTACGACTTTTTCCTTCTGTTTGCTCTTACAAACACACACAACATTTCTCAATTGTTTTTGGAATGGATGAAAAGGAAGCAAAGAGTTAAACGTGTTATACATATAAACATATCGTTTATAACGCTGGTTCGACATCGATACCCGACCCCGTTATCAATGTTTTATAATTAATATCAATATTCACATTTAATTCTGTCGTCTCATAATTATTAATAATCCGCTAGAATTATAACCCGGTGACATGTATCCTCGACCCCGACACGTGTTTCTTCCACTAATCGTCATACCATTGTCCTAACGCAATATTAATATTTTAATCAACCAATAAATTAAATCCACGTACTATTTCTCAAAGACGGGGTGTTACAATTTTTAACAACACAAAAAATTATTAATAAATTGTGGTTTATAATTTTTCTGCTTGAAAAAATATTGCAACCAATTTTTATTTTTTTGTTTTTTATATAAAAAAGCTACAATCCATTTAAAAAACTAAAAAACCAAAATAGTCCATATTATTTTGTTGGTAAAAACTAAAAATAGAATGATTCATAGTTTTTTCGTTTGAAAAAGTGAAACTGAAATGATTCGTAGTATTTTTTTTCGTTCATATTATATATACTTTTGAATAAATAATCAAATATTATCTAATCGTAATTAAATATTCAGAATATATATTAAAAATTTATAAGGTTATGAAAAAATAAAAATTGTAAATAAATAAATTAAATTAAATTAAAAAAATAGTCACTAAAGATAGTAGTAATGTAATTGAATAAGTTGAAACATAAATTGAGTTTATTTTGGTGTTTATGAAATCTTAGAAAAACATAAAAAATAAAAAAAGTTTGGTTTAATTTGATATGTTACTGTTATTGATAAACATATGAAAAATTGTTACTATTTTTGATAACTGAAAAGTTGTTGGTGACCTGCTAAACAGGTTTGCAGGTCACCCATTACTATTATTGATAGAAAAATAAAAAGTTGTTACCATTAATGATAAAAAATAAATAATGTTACTATTAATGATAAAAATGTCAAAACTTATTACTATTTTTGATCATTTGCCCTATAAAGTATATATGTTTAATTTACTGAAATATTTACTTATTTTATATTTCAGGCAATTAGGTCAATAGACAAATTAAATGTTAAGTGTTTATTTTTAAAGTTTTTGATCAATTGTTAAAACTTATTTGTTAATTCTTTAAAAAATTTTAGGGTAATAGACAAAATTTTGACAAGATTTCAAAAGATAAAGAATTACTATACTTATTGGTTTTAAGTTATAATGGTATTGTATTATGTACTTTTTTAATTAGAAAAATCTTGTTATTTGTTAAGTTTGTGTTAACAACCCGTTTCGGTGACCCGATCCATCTTAGAAAATATTTTGAAAATCTAAGTATTAAACTTGCTTTAAAAAAGTGACACCGATAACGTAAATTCCTGGATCCGTTCCTGTTCTAGGATTCTCTCGAAGGTACGTGTGATATCATCTCTACGTACAACAACATTTTTTTTTTTTGGGGACATTCAATCATCTCAGTTTCCATGAAACATCAATGGCAACAAACCTCGAGTCCCATGAGATGAGGTAAGGGAAAGTAGATGTCGAGAGTCTTGCCTTAACCAAGTTGGAGCAATTGCGTCACATATATGACATCCAACATATATGTGTTGTACAGTGCCCATGATTATTATGTGTTAACGAAGAAAATGACTATTAATGTAATGGCTAATCATATGGACATTTATATATTTCTTGCAAAATATATGCATATATATATATATTAAAGTTTAAGTGATTCCTAAGTACAAGCCAATTAATACACAATCTCATCATCTTCTCTTCAGCTTCAACCATTTCTGCTCTTTGTTTTATAGCTGCAATTTAAATTGAACTTTATTTGATCAGAGTAATTACTATATTTTTATGACGAAGATTGATAGTTATACTGTGTTTAGTGATGCAACTTATCTGATACAAACCGCACTCTGCATGTGTTACTAAGAGAAGAACCTTAATTAGATGTTAAAAAACAACAATCGGACCGACATGTTTTCCATTGCTTTGTATTTGGACCGCTAGCAAGTCTGCACTTCTAAGTTCATTTCGTGGAAAGGTGCTTCTTTAAATCTTTTTTCTTGTTAAAATGTACAAGTTTTTTTTTTTTTTTTTAAATTTTAACTGTTATTATCTCCGCAAATTTCTTAACCGAGCGAGCTCTTGTTTTACCAAAACTCATATGCTTTATCTAATCATCTGGCAGTCAGTGTTATGTTATCGATCCACTTCGGGTGAGTATTAATTTACTGTAAAACATAACATTGTGTTTTTTGAAGAAACGTTCTTCACAGTTCATATTAATTTATCCGCGAGCTGAGTACTTTTTTTAGCTTCCATCTTGTCTATTCAGGTGCTTGGTGGTTCCTTGAATAGAAAGAATTTATGGGAGGAAAGACTCCATCTGCATCGATGGACCGGACCATGGTGGACTCGAAATCAATAGTTTGAGATCGAGCCCGTAATTTGTCACTTCTTGCCAAGTGGTGGTGGAGGGAGATTGAAGTCCGATATATGTGAACTTGTTAGTTGTGGAAAAGGGTATTATTGAATTTCATGCTGATCCTTTTAAATCAAAATTCAGTGGTGCTTGGAGGAATATATTATTTCAGTTTGAAAACGGATTAAAGAATTCAACTTGAAGTTATCATCGAGGGATGATGGCTCACAAAGGTGGCAATGAGCGATAGAAAAGTCCGGGGATCGAATTCTCAGTCTCATCCATGAGTTTTGCCTTAGATGACATGCATGCGACTCACTTCATCGCGTAGAGTTAAAACTGTACGTGTGGATTGGGTCGATCCCAAGCAAGGTCAATATTTTTTTTGAGTAAAGGACATTTTTGGTCCTTGTGGTTTGACGGATTCAGTCCCTTAACTATAATAAGGTCAAATTTCATCCCTATTTTGCTAATTTTGTGCCATTTTAGTCCCTCGTCCGTTAAACTTAACGACACAACCGTTAAATTTGTAAGAATGACATTTTTACCTTTTTCATTGAGACGCTTTTAGTCCCCATGGTTTTATTATTTACCCATTTAAAGTCCAACATTTATTTTATTTTATTTTATCTTTATAATTATATTATTTATAGATATACTTAATTTATTATAAACACACTTATTTTATTTATAAATATACTTATATTTTAATACTTTATTTACATTTACTATTGTTCGTATTTTATTTTAAAATTTAACTTTTATTTAAATTTAAATATATATTTCTTTACTAATTTATTTAAAGTTCATCTTCTTTATTAATTTTAATTTTTATAATATTATTGTTGACATTTATATATGTAATTTTGTTAGTTGTGTTTAAGTAGATATAATATCGTCGATATTTTTTCTCTCCAAAGTCACCATTTCTTCAAATATCTTCCAACCTAATCAATTATCGACACATAAATTATATACATATGTGAATACACTTGAATAAATAATGACATTGGAAGATACTTGAAAATATTAAACACACACACACACACATATATATATATATATATAGAATATGGTTCGAGGGAGTACCACTACTTATACAGCGCACCAGAAACATTATGTGTATTAATTTATATACACATAAATTCATGTGTATTAAATTATATACACATAAATTATATACATACATACATATATATATATATATATATATATATATATATATAGGGTCAGGTTCTATGGGGCACCTGTATGCATTGTGCACTTTGGGAACCAATCTACACCCTTGGATCTTGTTATTCAACGCTCCTGATTTAAGTGGCATAACTGTAAATATAATGAACTTGGCAAAAGGCGTGCATTTGAAATTCTGGGCGGAGGGGCACAAAAGGTATTTTGCACATATATATTTTTGAAGAGATTCGCTATGCCTTTAACCTCCCTCCCGCGATTCCCGTGTACATTCCATATCTGCTCAAGTCACCGTATTATCGCTGAAGATTCTTCGTGCATATCCATCTTGGCAGGCGATTCCCATATTCAGTCCGTTAATCCCTCGTGCATATCCATATTGACAGTCGTGTTCTTCATCAAGTACATAAACACGATGCAGGAGGGTAAAAGGGTGTCGAAGAAAAATCGTGAGGCGGCTGCACAGGTTCGTGCGCTTATCAAAAAAAATATTTTTAGCTTATTTTGTTAAATTGGAGAGAATGTTGCATAGTATATGATGACAAATGAGTTTGTTTTACAATGTAAGTTCGTATAATGGATTTGGGGATTTTGTTTCTTGACCTAGTTGTTTGTGTTTGGGTATGAATGTGCTCTGAAATTCATATATGTTTGTGCTGTTTGTTTGATGCATATGTGTGCATATGATGAACGATGTTTGTATTGTGCATTTCAATGCATTAGGGTTTTTTTTTTATCGTGGGAGGTTAAGTGTATTGGGCTTTATCTTTTGTGAAAAAATATTGGGCATCCTGTTTTTTCATATTGAATGTATGAAGGTTGCACAATGCAAGCTGAGAATAGTTAAGAACAGAAATTTTGTGCGGTATAGATAGAAACAAAGACAGTTAAAACCTAAGCTTGTTTAGTCAATGAGTGTAGGAATGAATGTTGCACAATATTGGGAATGTTGTTTACCTCAATTCGCATCCCTAGGTATTGTTCACCAAACATATGCATTAACTTTGAATTTTAGGGAAAGGGTATTTGGATGTTCAGGGAAGCACATTTTTATAACTATGAATTTTAGTATACTTTCATTTTTTATATTGTCTATTTGTTGTTTACCCTGTAGTGTGCGTATAACATATACATGTATCTAAATTTTGTGCATAATAGCATCTGTTTATTACAGATGCATGATTATGAACACAAAACAGTGCATACCAGAACTTGGTTTCTGTTTTTTGGGACTTTCAGTTTGTTGAAGGTGTCTATATAGTGGTGCTGTAACACATGGATGCATATACGGAGAATTTAGGGGATCACATGTTCATAGCATATACGTGCAATTTAGTGGTGCTGTTTTTTGGGACTTTCAGTTTTTATACTGTCATTGTAATGCGTCATGTACTTTAGTGATTATGGTTATTGAGGTTATGATTTCTATTTGTTGTTTACCCTTTAGTGTGCATATAACATATACATGTATCTGAATTTTGTGCATAACAGCATCTGTTTTTACAGATGCATGATTATGAACACAAAATAGTGCATATCAGAACTTGGTTTCTGTTTTTGGGACTTTAAGTTTGTTGAATGTGTCCATATAGTGCTGCTGTACCACATGAATGCATATACGTGCAATTTGGGAACCACATGTTCATAATTTCTTAATCTGGTATGGTTTCATTTTTTATAATGTTATTGGAATGCACCATGTGCATTAGTGGTTATGGTTATGGAATACTTGATTTGTTATTTGTGTTGTTCCTTTAATGTGCATATAACATATCCATGTGCCTGAAGGTTTTTGCACATTGTGCTGATACAGTATGCAGTGAATGGTCAGTGTTTATGTTAAATTGAGACATGCATATTATGTGCTGATACAGTATGCAGTGAGATACTGACTGACCAGGTTTAGTTTTTGTAAGATGGTAATAATTACAGCATGTGGCTGATATTTTTATAAATTTTCTCCACAGGGTCCCGTGAGGAGGAGTGGTAGGATTGGACTGCGATCCTTGTTCACAAACACTAGGGATACTCCGTTAACTATATCCGAAGAAGACGAATCTGGTGAGACAAGTACAATGAATGACATTGTCAGCGACACAGCATCTAAGCCAGGTATGTGTTGTATTAGGTTGCTGAATGCACTGTGAATGATTGTGCGTTTATGGATGTTTATGTATCCCTGTACATGTATGCAATAGCCATAGATGTTGACATACAGTATGCATGTTTATGTATCCCTGTACATGTTTGTGGATGAACTATGAATGATTGTGCATTTATGCAATAGCCATAGGTGTGTTGAAATATAGTATGCATGTAAATGTCGAAATTAACATACGGTACTTGTGGTGTATTTATGGGGTAATTTGTAACTGTGCATACAACATAATAAAATTTCATATTACATTCAACGTACAGACGGATTAAAAATGCTGAAAAGCTGTCAAATTGTGGACTGTTTTTGTCATAAACTTGAATAGGTGCAGTTAGTATCATGAACATTGCATATACAAGATCTGATTATATCACATGTGCATATATGTATTGAGATAACATTCCAGTGTAAACTTCAGCAGATGTGTAAACTGCACATGTGATATTCCAGTGTGCATTTAAACATTGCAAATACTTTCACATGACAGCAAGCTGAAAATCAATTACATGAACATTGCATATACAAGATCTGATTATATACTGGGCATATATGTATTGAGATAAAATTCCATGTAACTGTGCATACAACATAATAAAATTTCATCGTGGACTGTTTTGTCATCTCTATGCAAAGTATATGCATAGATTAATCTCTTCCAAAATCAAAGTGTGAACGTCCATCGTTAATATCAGGAATTTAGATTCCATTATCTAAACAAATAAAACTTACATTCATTGTTCTCTTCTGTCTCGTGTTCATCGTTATAATCGGATGTGTCCATGTTAAACTATATCGAGGAAGCGGTGATGACTAATCCGGTGTATAGTATCCGCTGGAGATCAAAAAGGATGATAAAAAATCGCCGGTTAATGTTAAAATCGATGCTGAAATCGTATGAGGATCAAAAATCGCATGAAGGAGTTGAGTTGAGATTTGTGAAGAAAACCTGTGCATGAACCGTGGAATAGAAGGTCAAACATAATTCAAATCAATATTAACAATAAACTCCATATTTTCAGCAACTTCCTTAATAAACATCCTGTTTTATGATTAAAGAATCTTTTAAATATGTTTATCTAAATAAATGCTTCTTTAGAATTCCCATTATGCCCTCATTGCATGCTTAATTAATCAAGTGTGCATTTTTGGTTCCCACTTGGTTCCCAGTGCATCATGGTGCCCCATAGAACCTCAATCTATATATATATATATATATATATATATATATATATATATCCAACACATATAATATAATTTATGTGTTGAAAATTGATTAGGTTGGAAGATATTTGAAGAAATAGTGACTTTGGAGAGGAAAAATATCGACGATATTATATCTACTTAAACACAACTAACAAAATTACATATATAAATGTCAACAATAATATTATAAAAATTAAAATTAATAAAGAAGATGAACTTTAAATAAATTAGTAAAGAAATATATATTTAAATTAAAATAAAAGTTAAATTTTAAATAAAATACGAACAATAGTAAATGTAAATAAAATATTAAAACATAACTATATTTATAAATAAAATAAGTGTGTTTATTATGAATTAAGTATATCTATAAATAATATAAGAGTATTATAAAGATAAAATAAAATAAATGTTGGACTATAAATGGGTAAAAAATAAAACCATAGGGACTAAAAACGTCTCAATAAAGAGGGTAAAAATGTCATTCTTACAAATTTAACGGTTGTGTCGTTAAGTTTAACGGACGAGGGACTAAAATGGCACAAAATTAGCAAATTAATAGGGATGAAATTTGACCTTATTATGGTTAAGGGACTGTATCCGGGTAAACCATCAAACCAAAAGGACCAAAAATGTCCTTTACTCTATTTTTTTTAATGGAAGTTTCAAAATGATAGATTGCAATCTTATTAAAAGAGGCATATATATATCACTCTGGAATCTGTCATCTGTGGCATGGTTCCTGAATGTGAAACCATGTGTTTCGAGGCTGTGAAAGTTGTATGGAGTTCCGAAGGTGGTGGAGGGTTTGTACGTGAGCCGACTCGGTGAAGATGCATGGATGTCCCTAATCAGTTGGGGTGACTTCTTGGGGCTTAATGGTAGATGCTTGGAAGCTTTTTCAGCCTCATTATTTACATTGTGTTTCCAGTTTATTTTCCTTGGCTCAAAGTAGATTGATTTTCTGGATAAACTCCAAAGCAAAAGCTAAAAAGGAATCTTGATTGGTGTAATTGGTTTTGTAATCTAATAGAGAAGTAAAAATTGTAAATACCGGTATCGTACTTCAAGTAGGTGATGGCATTGCTCGTATTCATGGTCTTGATGAAGTGATGGCGGGTGAATTAGTAGAATTTGAAGAGGGTACAATAGGTCTCATTCAAAACCGTGCATGGGACTTTCATCTCACACGCATTGCCGATCCTATCAGTTTTTAGGCACGGAGTATATACTTAAAAATGATCCTATATATATAAGCAAAATTCGTATAAAAAGTTACAATTAAAAAATATTGAGAAAAAAATGCTATATTTTTTATTCGTATTATTATAAATTGGGCAAAATTACATACAATATTAAATTATATTTTTATTAGTAAATTGAGAAAAAAAAGTTTATATTTTAAAGTAATCATAAGGCTGTGCGGAGTACCGAAGCCGAATGCCACCCCGCTCCGCCACATCAGCCAAGGCTGGCGGCTACACCACCCCCGCCCCCCCGGCCCGGCTCCCTCTCCCCGCTGCACCGCGCTTCATATTTTGTCTTTTTCCCCCTCCCAACGGTCTAGTGACCGTTTAAAATAAAAAAAAAAATTTATTAATTATTTTTCCCTATAAATATATCTTCACAACACATCCATTTTCACCACTTTCACCACTTTCATCTCTTCCACACTCTTTCATCTCTCAATCTCTATATTTTTTAAAGTCATGGATCGAAACACCGGCAAACAACCCGCCGCAAGTCAAAAACGCGGCAAACAACCGGCTTCTCAATCAAACCCTTCTTTCCGCCCACCGCAAAATTTTACGGATAACTCGGCACCATACGTGCCACACTTTTCACCCCCCAATCCACAATATTACCAACCATCCCCACCCAATCCACAATATTACCAACCATCCCCACCCAATCCGCAATATTCCCAACAATCCCCACCCAATCCGCAATATTCCCAACAATCCCCACCCAATCCGCAATATTCCTCGCGAGAATTTCACGAGGGTTTCGAACCATTTGCTTATCGGGACCCCGCATCTAGAGACGAGGACGACGAGGAGACGGTACCCGAAACTCAACCCGTCGATTCCGACGATTCCGACGAGGAGACGATTCCGGTAAACACCGCGGCAACCGGGTCTACACGAAAGGGTCCAATGAAAGCGAAAATGTGGACCTCCATGGAAGAAAAGGCTTTGGCGGAAGCCTGGATCGATATTTCCGAAGATCCAACTACCGAAAATAATAAAAAACGTTCAAATTTTTGGGGACGAATCCTCCAAAATTTTGATAACCGAGTTGGTGGAACTAGCCGCACCACCCACCAACTTAATTCAAAGTGGAAAGACATGAACCGCAATTGTACAAAATTTGGCGGCATGTTTAACAACAATGCGATGCAGCGACGGAGCGGGGAAAACGATTACGACGTTTTCACCAACACCCAAGAACAATACAATGCCCTTAATAAAGGTAAGCCGTTTCCACACCAATCGGCTTGGGAGGTGCTTCGACGTCATCCAAAGTGGAACCCCGTTCCACAAATGGATGATTTTGTTGAGCCGCAAAGAAAGCGGTCCAAAACTTCCGAATCTAACACGATCGGAACACCGTCTTCTGATGCGGCATTTTTAGGTCTTGACATTGACGAAGATGACGAGGGCGACGCGGATCTTGAGCAGCTTGAACGACCACGCCGCAAGGGGAAAAAACCATCATCCACATCAGTCGACCCAGAGATGCAATCAAAATTCGAAAGGATTTCATCATGTCACGAGCAAGATCTTGAAGATAAAAGACGTCACCGAGCACAACTTGAAGAATTAAAAAAATCAAAACAAGAAAAAGAATTGGAGTTGAAAGAGAAAAGATATAATGCGTACATTGCGGCACTGAATAAAAAACAACACGATCGTGACTTGGAATTTTTCCTTCGGCCACACGACCATCTACAAGGTGCTGCTTTGGAAACCGCCTTGGCCCACAAAAAAAGCGTTGCGGAGCGTTGGGGATGGCGACTATAGTTTCGTAATTTTTTAGTTATGTAATTTTTTTAGATTATGTACTTTTTTTAATTTTTAGTTTCGTAAGTTTTTATTTTTTAGTTTCGTAATTTTATTATGTAATAGTTTTTAAATATTTATGAAATTAATTATTTTATATTTAATAATTGTTTTCTTAATTAAAATGTTAAAAAAATTAAGAAAGATGGAAATGTTAAGAAATGTGGGTATTTCCTAGTTAGAAAGGTGGGGAAAGGTGGAGAGAGAAAAGCTGATGTGGCGCTGACGTGTACAGAAAGGTGGGTTTGGGAAAGATTAGTACTCCCCAAACTCTAATATAAACATACATGTCAAAAATAAAAAACATCTAAGAAATAAATACATGTTTCATTAGTATTTTTAATAGTCGTATAATAAATAACATAAACCACGTGATAAACAAAAATAAAAAAAAAAATCAAACTCATTGAAAAACAAAAGTATAAATACTGAATTTTATGGATAGCATATTGATATAAAGTAAATAGACGATATCAGTGGACGAAATCCAAGTGGTAGTGATGAGGTATAAAATAAAATAAAAATACACACAATGAGATTCGATCCCAAACCATTAACATTCCAAGATAAGATGACTACCAATTGAACCAATACATTATTTATATCTTTTATCGCATAAAAAACATATAAGTTAATACCAGACAGCTGGACTATATTAAAATACAAATTTTTTGGGGCATTATTCTGAATTGGGCCCTGCGCAGTTCCCTGCTCCTAAGTGATAAAAGAAAGAAGAACTCAGATGTAATAAGTGGTTGTTTGTATTAGGGGAGTTTTCGTTCTCTAGCAACTTGTTAGAGACTTTTGTTTATAAAACTATATTTAAAAAACAGAATTTAGTTGAAACTATATATCGTTAATTTTTCTTGCAAATTTTTATATATATATATATATATAATAATGGGATTTTTGCTAAAAGTAGAAACTTTATGTATTTTTGGCATTTATAGCAACATTATAATTTTTTTTTATCTATAATAGCAACTTTTATATTATTTATCATTATAGCAAAACTTAAAACAATTGTTGCTATAAATGATAAAAAGAATAAAGTTAATGCTATTAAATATACAAAATACAAAATTTGACATTTTTATGTGAAAAAAATCCGAAATCTGTTATTAATTTTAGTAATTATCCCTAATATAATAATATATTAAATATGATCATTAAAGCTATACTATCAAAATGGCAATCTAATACTTTTGGATAAGATGATGTAGGAGTCTATAAGCCTTTGAATACACTTCACAACTCTCAAATTGTTCGACCATTTCAATTTTAAATAAAATACAGCCAAAATTGATTTTTTTTTTTTTTTTACTAAATGGTTGAAATTGTCATCTCTCTACCTTACACTAATTTTCTAGCTTTTACTATATAATAAATATTACACATGTCTTTTTGATTGTCTATTCAGGGCATGTAACTCGAAATATATACACCATTTATTGCAAGGAACCAACTTAGAGAGCGTTTAGTTCATAGCATATGAATGAATCTGATGAAAAAGGAATTAATATTCCATTCATCTGGCATGTTTGGCTGACAAATTTTATGGAATGATAATTTCCTTTAAAGCAAAATAGTCCTCCACTAAGGGAATGTGTTTTCCATTGGAATTTTCAACGAATAAACATTCCATTCTCATGGTATCTATTTTTTATTCACTCACACCTACCATATCGACCCGACTAAACTCAACCTAACCCCACCTACCCTAGCTATACCTTGTCCACCCCACCCACCTACCTTACCCCACTCATCATACTAAACTTACCACATCTCTTCTCACCCTTTTATTACACATACCCTATTGTACCCCACCCCACCCTACCTACCCACCCACCCCATCCATAGACCTAGCACCTTACTCCACCACTAATATATCCACCAATTAAATTGACCACATCTATTCTCACCATTATATTATACCTATTGTACCCCTCCTCACCCCACCCCACCTACCCACTCACCTAACCCTACCACCAATGTACTTACCCACCAAACTTATCACATCTCTTTCCATTTTTATATATCCACCATATCATGCATTATCCCTCCCCCAACTTCACTCCCTACCCTACCTTACCACAAATTTACACACCTATCAAACCTACTACATCTCTTTCTCTATCTTTACATTACACGCATCCACCTTACTTAATATTCATCTTATCATATCATATCACAACACTGGTTTTAACTCATCCTACCTAATCCAACCCTACCCATGCCACCTAGCCCAACTTAACCAACCTTATGTAGTAAGCATTAATATTTAATGTTATCATTTAACATCCGTTGTATAAATATATAAAGAAAAGAATTTGTTTTATCAAGAATAAAGTTTGTTTTAAGATGAAAAAAATAAAAAAAGAGCATACTTTTAAAATATTTTTATAATTGAATTTTTTTGAAAAAGTATTAATAATATCTTTTGTTAATTTGTCATAATCATATTACAATTCCTTTGACAAATTTATAAACAAAATAAAAAACAGCAAAGGAAAATGACTCTGAATTCAATTCCTTTCATGCCAACCAAACAAACTATAGTATTTGGATTCAGAAGATTTCATTCCTTCCAGAGTTTCATTCCTTTGATAGATTCTATTCCTGGAGTAAACATTCTGCTAACCAAACGCCGTCTTATATTGCATGAAATTCAAGAAAACCCCTTTTAGATAAATGGGTTGTGATCGTTTGCTATTTTTATCCTACAAAATTTAATGTATTTTTTTCATAGTTTTGAAGGGATCCCAAATAGCTAGTAGTTGTGCCTCTTTTTTTCCCATTCTTGTCGATATGTCATTTTTTTCTTTCCTAAGCTTAAATTTGTGTGTTTGCTGACCTAATTGATTGGTTATTACAGTTCAAATGATTCCTTAAAAAGAGCATCGGAACTGCTTATGGACGGCTTGGAGTCTTACCTGATGGCAATCATGGTACTTAAACTTTGTTGAGCTTGATTTGATTTTGATTTGTCTCCTTTTATCAATGAAACCCTTTAGTTGGTTCTTCTTTAGAACCTTTACTTACTATGAGAACTATGCTCACGTCAAGCCTCCTTTTGTGCACTCATTTATACATAATCGACTGGTCATTACAATTTCATCGTCTTGTTAATCGTTCTGTCATGCTTAATTCTAGTAATCCTTGAAAATCACTTATCCTTTTAAAAAACACTCAGCTTACCTACATGGAAGTGCATATCCTGTAAAAGTTCGTAGTGCTTTTAGTGCATCTGTTGAAAACGTTTATGTTATGGTAGTGCATACACTGGTAAAAAATATTGGATACTCTCCTCTTTCACACACCCCCACCTTTCCATTCTCTTCATCCGAAGTTTTGGTTGTTTGTTCAAATGATATAATTTTTAATATAAATTTACAATTGGAACTGCATCCAATGTAATCGTATTGGCTGCATACTGAGGCTATGCTTCAAGGCAGAGTCATTCTGCCAATTAGGATTAAAATAGAATCACGTAAGCAATAAAAGTTTCCTTTTCTTTTAATAAATACTAATCACATTTCCCAACAGATACAGATTTTGCCGATGCTACAACAAGTGATAATTAAGATAAATGTAAAGTTACGCTACAACTAGTTAACTTAATAACTAATTCTAGTACCATCAATTAATTATTAACCCTAATTTTGGTGCAATTGTGAGGATGGATAGTTTAGTTATTTGCCATTGCAGCAAATGGACAAGAAAAAGGGTGAAAAGTAAAGATACTGAATTCCAGATTTTAAGGGGCTTTTGATCCTCTGAATGATAGATAGATAGAGAGAAGTCAATAGGATTTGAAAGTGGAGGTTTTTGATTGGCCCCAATTTGATCTCAATTATTTTGTGTCTTTCCATTCAAAGATTCCAATTCAGTGATTAAAGAAATGCAAATGCTCTGGAATTGGATTCAACTTGGATTGATTTTGATGATGAGATGATATTCCATCAATACTTATGTTTGCTAGATTTCATCTTTTATCCTTTATTGTGTCCTTTTCATCTCTTTTTTTCCTTTGATTTTGATCATAACTTTTTCATCATGTGTTTTCTAAATCGGCCACGTTACCATGAATTTTGATCCGGGGACCTCTCCCTCGGTGCAATCTCTAATCAGTCAACCACTCGTGTTTATTTCTCATATTCGGTTTCTTTTTCGTATTTTCGATAATGAATGGGCCGTCAAACGGCTTGGCTCAAAACAAATTACATTTAAGGTTTGGGCCAAGTTTGGGTTTGGACTTGGTGGTTTCTATTTTTCTAACACCAAATACATGGTTGAATTTATTAAATGAAAAGATTACGATTTACAAAGGTAATGTACTTTATGTCATTTTTATTTCGGGTAATATATTTTTAAAATTGTGTATAAAAGTAATGTATGATTTTTAAAAAAATCTCAAAGCTTATATATATATAGTCATTGAATGTGTTCAAGCGTCACTAAAAGATGTCATTAAAATATTTTTAAAAAAACCATCATTAAAGACAATATGTTAACAAAATTTATTCGATTGTAATTGTATATTACCTTTCTATACAAATTTTTAAAAGTGCATTACCTTTTTATAACTTTAAAAATAAAGTATATTATCGTATATTTGTCTACAGGTTTTCCTTTTAAATTTTTATAAATATTCAAGTATATTATCGTATGAATTATGATTTCAAGAAGTATACATTTAGAATAATTAATGAAATCGTTTTTAAATAAAATGATAAAGGAAGTTATAAATAATTTAAATACACCTTAGATATCGTCCCATTTGATTTATTAAGTTACTGGTTTATTTATCCATGTAATTACATGAGTATATTTAATAATTAATAAATTTAAAATATTTATGAAATTGTAAAATACTAATGTTACTCGTATAAAGAAATTATTAATTTTTTTTTATAAAACAGAGTTACGAAAGTCATATTATAGCAATCTATATACGTTTTATTTTTAAGTGGCATTATTTTAAAGTAAAAAGTAATTATAAATAAAAACATATTAATATCAATTAATCTTTAAAATATAACACGATGAAACTTGCAATAGTTAGCTAATAGTTTTAAAACAAAAATGATGCGATATTGATGAGTAATATTTATCTTATATAATAAAAATGAAATATTAAAATAATTAATGTATTTCATGAAGTAAATTTACTTAATTGTATTTTTTTTTTGTATTGACATTCATTTTTTAATATATGAAATAGAAAGTTAACTTGGGGCAAATGAGAGGAGAAAATGAATTAATGATACTCTTAAAAATTAACATGTGATTTATTATTGAAGTTATTACAAATGAAATATAATCCAAATCAACTTATACATTTCTAATTCTGTAAGCAAATCAAGAATAATTTTAAAACGAGAAAATCCCCGCTTGATTCCCTTTCGGCGACATGATACATAAACTTTAAGGCAGCGTTAGGTTCGCAGAATGTTTATTCCTAGAATGGAATCTATCAAGGAATGGAATTCTGAAAGGAATGGAAACTGTCGTAATAGAATTGGAGGCCGGTGAAGATGAAGTCTAGGGTTTGGTTTTAGAACTGTTAAAATCTTTGGATTGGAATTTAAATTCCATGGCACTGACCCACGGAAAATAGATTCCTTCAAAAGTTGTGTTTTTTAAAAGGATTCTTCATTTCATTACTTTTTACTGCTAAACAACACATCGGAATGAAATTTTCATTCCAATTCCATTAGCATCTGTGAATCAAACGCCCCTAAGTTCATTCGTGAAGCTAGAGTGAGTCGCTCGGGTTATCGCACGTTATTCGTAACATGTTGTATCAAAAAGTTGAAATGAATTAGAAATTTCCATAGAAAATGATGATGTTAGCTTTGAATTTGAAGGTCAATCTAACAAAAACTGAAGGAAGATCTTGATATTTATTTGGTCATGCCAATAAAATAAAAAAGTAAAATAAAATAAAAAACTTTGTTAGATTTTGTAAAAGTATATCAATCTACCCTATTCTGTGTTATCTTTTTTAGATATCTTGTGGCCCAACTTTGTCATCTCTCTTTCTTACATAATTGGACCAACATATTTAGCAATACATCTAAACATAAAATCATTCTTGGTGTTTTAAAACTCATTAAATATTAATTTAATTTTAAAAGGCAACAAACTTTACTACACAACGAAACGAAACCTTCGTTACGATTACATCCTCAATAGAAAGCCTCGATCTACAAGATACGGATAATGATTTGCAAACCTATGTTACAATAAAGTTCTGTTTGTTTACCTCTTAATTGAATTGTTAAGAAGTTATTTTACCTTTAAATGACTTTTTAATGAGCTTAGTAGAAAAATGGTAATCAGTTTTATATTTAATTTTTATTTTGATCATTCAATGACGGAAAAGTTTCATTTATATTCTTGTAAACTTTCCTTATTACATATATATCCTTCTAAACTTTTAAATCTCACATATAAATCCAAATGACTATTTTAAATTTGATTACATCATTTGAAAAAAATATTAAATATCATTTTTTAATTAATTTATTATTTAATTAAATTAAAAGATAATATTTCTTTATTTTTATAATTTATTTTTATTGGGATTTAAGATGATAATTTAGATATTCAAAAAAAATCTTAAATGATAAAATAAATTTAAAATAGTCATTTGGATATATATGTGAGATTTAGGTGCTGTTTGATTGCATAAGAGGTTAATTGTCTGATGTCTGATTCCACTTCTGATTGATGAGAGGTGGTCCTGATAAGATACTAAGATCTGATAAGAGAATTCAATAAGTCTGTTTGTTTTATAAATTATCTGATTCTATTATTTTTATTAATTTTACATATTAATTCCCAAAACCAAACAGATATCATTGATTAAAGTCAAATATCAAGTAAGAATAATATCATTGAATCAAAGTGATCTATGTAAACATTTAATATCATTCAAATAACATTAACAAGATTTAAGTAAGAAACCAATTCAAGTTTATAAGTTATAATCAAGTAACATAAATGCATTCAATAAACATATAACCAACATGCTTTCAAGAATAAAATAACAATTAAAGTTTATAAGTTATAATCAACTTTATAAGGTTACGTTTATTAACTTCCAAATAACTTAAGTTTATAAGTTATATAGATATATTATTGAAAAATAATAAATTTTATCAAAAAGTGTTGGAATATTTCTCGTTATAATAAATATGGTAAGAGGTAGGGTATGGGTGGGGTAGGTTGAGGGTGGGGTGGGGTGGGGTAAATAGGGTAGGGTAATGATGTAGGGGTAGGGTGGGTAGGTTGAGGGGTAAGGTGGGTGGGGATGAGTAGATTTGAGGGGTAGGGTAGGGGTGAGGTGGGTAGGTTTGAGGGGTAGGGGTGAGAAGAGATAGGGGTAGGGTGGGGTGGGATAAGGAGGGTTGAGGTGGGGTGGGTAGGGTTAAGGGTGGAGATGGGGATGGGGTGGTATAAGTAAGTTAAGGGTAGTTAGGGTAGGGTGAGATTAGGTGGTTGAGGGTAGGGTATGTTGAGGGTGGGGTGGGGTAGGGTAGGGTAGGGGTAGGGGTTTAGGATAGGGTAGGGTGGGGTGGGTGAGGTAAGGTATGGGGAAAAGGTAAGGGTGGGTGGTGGGGTGGGAGAGACATGTATTTTTTTTGGTGTGATAAGTGGTGATAAGAAGCATATCAAAGTCTTATCCTGATAAGACATGATAAGAGAATTTTGACTCTTATGTCTTCTGCATATCAAACGCACTTATCAGTATTTTCTTTTACCGAATAAGAGGTTACCTCTGATAAGAGTCTGATAAGTGGCTATCAAACACCCCCTACAGTGTGTTTGATTTTGCGTTATAAACGTCATTATTAGCTTATTACGTTAGAATAACGCAAATAATCGGTTTAAAGTGTTTGGATTGTATACGTTAATAAGTGATTATTTGCGGTTAGAGTTAATCCTACCACATTTTTTCATAAGTTAAAAAATGTAGCTTATTTGCTTAATAAGTGATTATTTGGTCATTTTACAAGTAAAAACGCAAATCCAAACACTTTAAAATTTGATTATTTGATAATTACGATAGCAAACAGCAAAAACTAAACGAAACACTACATTTCCGACAGCACTTTTTGTTACAGCTATTATCTAATTATTAGTTTTCAAAATGACACAACACCTTTTCAAACGCAAATGCAAACACCCTCTTAACTTATGAAAAAGTGTGGTAGGACTAACGCTAAACGCAAATGATCACTTATTAACGTATGCAATCCATACACTTTAAATCAATTATTTGCATTATTATAGCGTAATAAGCTAATAATCTCGTTTATAACGCAAAACCAAACACCCTCTTAAAGATTTAGAAGGATATATATCATATATGTAATAAGGAATTTTGCAAGGATATATGCATAATATTGAATGTTTACGAGAATATATATGGAATTTTCCCTTTTAATAGAATTCATCAAGAAAAGATTTATTTATTGTAGAATGATTCATTTAGAGTAATAGAGATGAGATTGGTTCTCATTGGTGAACCTAACTAATGCAAATAATGCCAAAGAACTTTGTTCGTATGATCCTAAATAATTTTCTTTAGATTGAACTCTTTATAAAACCAGAATGAAATGAATAATTGTTCTTGATATTTTATTTAAACTTTGATGAACAAGTAAAAAATTCAGTACAAATCAATCATTCTATTGATATTTTATTAACTTTGATGAAAAAAAATCAAAAAATCAGAATGGAAAAGTGTAATATACAAATGTTCAAAAGTGTAATACTATTGTAGAATTCACATAATTTGAAGTTCATTATGATAAAAATGTTATATTTCATGCAAAAATACAATATGTACATGTTTAAAAGTGCATTATTGGTCTACATGTGCATATTGTTTAAATATTATAATTTTACAGGATATAGATTTTTTTATTGTTATAACTTCAAATGATGTGAACTCGTCGATTGTAATGCGCATTTCAACATTTGTATATATTACTTATATATAAAATAAAACATTTTATTGTAATAAACATGTATATCTAATATCGGACATGTATATTTAATATGAGACTCCATGGAACTCAACCCTATACATATACATATAGAGAGAGAATATTAGGTATAACAGAGTATCCTAAATAATCGTGAGTACCGAACGCATCTCATTGTGAATGATCATTCACAAAAAAATACATAAAAAATGTATAAAAAATCAAATTATGACTAAGTTATTTAGGGTTCTCTCTACATACATACATGCATGCATGCATGCATGCATGCATGCATGCATGCATGCATACATACATACATACATACATACATACATACATACATACATATATATATATATATATATATATAGAGAGAGAGAGAGAGAGAGAGAGAACATAAAATAAGATTGGTTGTCATTCTTTGCATTTATAAAATCGAATTATTACTCAGTGAAGTTTTAAAAAGCTTTTTTCGGGGATTTTCATACATATACCACCTAGGGTTGTAAACAAGTTGATTTAAGCTCTAGCTTGCCTCGAGAACGAATCAGATTTATGCTCGAGCAAGCTTCAAAAAGTTTAAATATATTTGTTCAAATTGTATTCAGTACCTAATTGATTTTTTTTTAACTTCATTTTTGTTACTCGGCATGAGTTAACAAATTTTATTTTTATAAAGTTCCATAATATTCATGATGATATTAAAAATAAACAAAACTTAATTGTAATTATTATGAATGTTGTTTTTATATATTGGGCCTTGGGCTATTTAAGAGAAGACAAAAGGGGCAGGGATTGGATATGCAAAATCCAAAATCTGGTGAAATGGATGGCCCACATTACGATCTTGTTTGGTGGGGGCATCAGTAGTCAATTGTACCAGATCCCCTCCTTTTTTGGAATATCTTTTCCTAAATTATTTTTGTCCATTTCTAAAATACTAACACACATACATACATTATACATGATTACAATATATATATGCATATATGTCTACAGCTGTGGGCTGCAAATATACACTTGTATATATGTATATGGATTTTGTATATCAAAACAATAACATGTGACTAGAAACTCTTCAAAAACATGTGTATTTGAATTACTTTTATATATATATATATATATATATATATATATATATATATATATATATATATATATATATATATATATATATATATATATATATATATATATATATATATATATAACACAAGTGATCCTCTGTGTGTGTGTGTGTGTCTA
Source organism: Centrapalus pauciflorus (assembly GCA_020465985.1). Lineage (NCBI taxonomy): Eukaryota > Viridiplantae > Streptophyta > Magnoliopsida > Asterales > Asteraceae > Centrapalus > Centrapalus pauciflorus. Next base: position 178,479 of record JAANYP010008016.1, on the reverse strand, counting down.
TATATATTTATATATAAAGATGAGTTCATCCATTGCTTTTTTTTTTTTTTTTTTTTGCCTTAATATGCAATTCATTATATTAGGTTTCTAATGCTTTTTATCTGCAACTTTATATGCTTATTACGCTATGCACATGTTCAAAAATTAGGTTTTTGCGTATAACGCTATGCACATGTTCATCTTGAAGCTTTTGCACATGTGCAATATGCCCCCTTTTGCACATGTGCAACATTTAAAAATAACTAGTTGGTAAATTGAATTCTGATTTGACATATTTTGTCCAACATCTCAGTCAATTAATGTCTGATAATAGACAAACCCATTGGGATCCAGCTCTTCATATACTCAAATACCTAAATAAGAATCCTTTTCAATGCATTTTTTTTGTCTCAACTCCAATTTAGATTTTTCCCTCATAGCTTTTTGTGATTCTCATTGGGCTTCATGTCCTGATTCAAGAATAAGTTTCAATGGAAAACCACATATGTTTGTTTCAATGGAAAACCACAAATGTAAGTATCATATCAAACCACATATGTTTGTTTCAATGGAACACCACAAATGTAAGTATCATATCCCCTTACTGCACATGTTCAAACATTTCAAACCCTTACTGCACAATGGAAAACGACATATGTTTGTATGTAAAATGTTTACTACTGAACATGTTCAAATCATAAAATGTTCACTGCTTGATATATATCCACTGCACATGTGTAGTACTAAAAAATGTGCAGTAACTACACATTTCAGCGTGAAGAATTCAAATCTATATTGAACATGTTCAGTACTAACCATGTGCAGTAACTGCACATCTCAACATGAGGAATTCAAACATAAATTGAACATGTTCAAAATATAAAATGTTTACTACTGAACATGTTCAAATCATAAAATGTTCACTGCTTGATATATATCCACTGCACATGTGCAGTACTAAACATGTGCAGGAACCACACATTTCAGCATGAAGAATTCAAACCTATATTGAACATGTTCGTTTTATAATGCACATGTTTAGTATCCTAATTGAACATGTTCAATATCTCACAAAACAGTTGAACTTGTTCAATAAGTCTGAACACATTGTCGATTCATAAATATCGAACGATCATGTTGAAAATCTCATAAAGAAACCAAAAACTCAATGAATAGAATGATTAAAATTTAAAAAAAAACCCTTGGTGCACAAGTCTGTTTGAACATGTTCACAAGGAAGCATTGTCGGATCCATTTGAGCATTGTAATGTGCCTCTCCATCTATTGATTTCAGTTTGTTTGGATTTAATCAGAAAAAAAATGCTCCGATCAGGAATGAGACTTCCAGCATATGTGACCAGGGAGGGAAGAGGGACGATGGGTATTTTTGATGAAGATGAGAGATGTTTATCAGGAAGCGTATCATATCCCTAAATTTAAGGGATTTACCAAATCAATAATTATCATCTCTAAATTAGAATAAATTAAAATTGACTATACTACCCTTTTGTTGTTGTAACCAAACATAACCGGACTCCGGTTCCCCAGTCTAACATGGTACCCCATGGATCTCGACCCTATATATATATATATATATATATATATATATATATATATATATATATATATATATATATATATATATATATATATATATAGAATTTGGTTCCACAGCGTACCATGTGAAATCTTGCGTATCCAGTGTACCCCACATAGGCAAGGGTATTTTCGTAATTACAGCGACCATTCACATTCCTTAATTCACCATTAAGATTAATTGATCATTCAAATTAGTTAATTGATTATTCACATTACTTAATTGATCATTCACAACACTTATTTAACTATTTGTACTTCTTGTACACTTATTTGATCATTCACAACACTTATTTGATCATCCACAACACTTATTTGACCATTCACAATTCTTCAACACTTAATTGAAACCATTCACATTACTTAAATGATTATTCACATTACTTAATTGATCATTCACATTACTTAAATGATCATTCACGTTATTTAATTGATCATTCACATTACTTAATTAACTATTCACATTACTTAATTGATCGTTCACATTACTTAAATGATCATTCACATTACTTAATTGACCATTCACATTACTTAATTGATCATTCACAAAACTTATTTGATCATTCACATTAACTATTTAACCATTTACAGTATTTATTTCATCATTCACAATAATTATTGGACTTTACGATTTTTCTACACTTATTTGATCATTCACAATAATTATATGAATGTAGATCTAAATAATTAGTTAAACAAATGTAGATCATTCACATTACTTAAATGATCATTCACATTACTTAAATGATCATTCACATTACTTAATTAATCATTCACATTACTTAATTAATCGTTCACATTACTTAAATGACCATTCACATTACTTAATTGACCATTCACATTACTTAATTGATCGTTCACAACACTTATTTGATCATTCACATGAATTATTTGACCATTTACAGTATTTATTTCATCATTCACAATAATTATTGGACTTTTATACTTCTTCTACACTTATTTGATCATTCACAACACTTATTTGATCTTTCACACTTCTTCTAAACTTACTATAAATGGTCAAACAATTAATGTGAATGATCAAATAAGTGTTGTGAATGATCAAATAAATAATATGAATGGTCAAATAATTCTTGTGAATGATCAAATAAGTGTTGTGAGTGATCATATAAGTGTTGTGAATGATCAAATAAGTGTTTAAGAAATGTGAATGGTCAAGTAATTATTGTGAATGGTCAAATACGTGTAGAAGAAGTGTAAATAGTCAAATAATTATTGTGAATGGTCAAATAATTCATGTGATGATCAAATAAGTGTTGTGACTGATCAATTAAGTAATGTGAATGGTCAATTAAGTAATGTGAATGATCAAATAATTATAGAAGAAGTGTAAATAGTCAAATAATTATTGTGAATGATCAAATAAATGTCGTGAATGATCAAATAAGTGTAAAAGAATTGTAAATAGTCAAATAATTCTTGTTAATGATAAAATAAGTGTTGTGAATGAACAATTAAGTAATGTGAATGGTCAATTAAGTAATGTGAATGATCATTTAAGTAATGTGAATGTTCAATTAAGTGATGTGAATGATCAATTAAGTAATGTGAATGATCAATTAAGTAATGTGAATGATCAAATAATTATACAAAAGTGTAAATAGTCAAATAATTATTGTGAATGATCAAATAAATGTTGTGAATGATCAAATAGGTGTAAAAGAATTGTAACTAGTCAAATAATTCTTGTGAATGATCAAATAAGTGTTGTGAATGAATAATTAAGTAATGTAAATGATCGCTGTAATTACGAAAATACCCTTCCAGCTAAAAAAAGGGACGCGCATGGAATTTCAATTTTTGATCACAACCATTGATCTATTTAATCTGTGGCTTTGGATGTGAACCCTTGGTACACTGGATTTTTAAAGGGACTCTTTTGA
>JAANYP010008016.1:17500-170000 GCA_020465985.1 Centrapalus pauciflorus | reverse complement strand
ATATATATAAGGATATCTTGAGAAAATTATAAATTTTGTATATTGATTCACTACTTTTATATATTGATTCACTGATTTTATATATTAATTCACTGATTTTATACATTGGTCTACTTATATTTGAATTTGTCATTCATTTATAAATTCAAAACCTAATTGAATGAAATCATGCATCACATAAATGTACGTTCACATAATGTTTAAGGAGATAGGAAATGTAAATGTATGTGAAATTTACATATTATCTTTATAATGTTAATTAAAACATGTTTATAAAAAAGTTTTAAAACTTTTTATAAAGATGGTATCTTCTGGTGCTACATAATGAGTGGTACCTTCTCAAACCACACACACACACACACACACACACACACACACACACACACACACATATATATATATATATATATATATGTGTGTGTGTGTGTGTGTGTGTGTGTGTGTGGGTGTGTGTGTGTGTGTCTATAATCAGGTTCATCAGCGTACCTATAAGATTCCAGCGTACCCTAATGTGAATGATCATTCACATATATTTTTTTCGAATAGACATGTATAAGACAAAATTATAAGACTTTTTTTCAAAAGGAGCAACATCATAAATCTTGTGAATGGTAAAAAAAGATCATGTGAATGGTCATTCACACCATTCACATGGTGTGAAATGACCATTCACATAAATATACATTGAGCATTCACATAATTTTTAAGGACACAGGAAGTGTGAATGTATGTGAAATTCATATATCATGTGTATAACATTAATTGAAACATGGTTATGAGAAAAAAAATTTAAAAAAAGTTTTTTCGGGTGCACTTGATTTCGAGAGATACTACTTTTTGCTCTCTCTCTCTCTCTCTCTCGCTCTCATATATTATATATATATATATATATATATATATATATATATATATATAGATATATATATATATATATAGAATATATATATATATATATATCCCATATATATCAATTTGGTTCCACAGCGTCCCCTTCTGCGGCGTATCCAGCGTACCCCACATAGGCAAGGGTATTTTCGTAATTACAGCGACCATTCACGTTGCTTAATTCACCATTCACATTAATTGATCATTCACATTACTTAATTGATCATTCATAACACTTTTTTAACTATTTATACTTCTTATACACTTATTTGATCATTTACATTAGTTAATTAACCATTCATTACTTAATTGACCATTTACATTACTTAAATGATCATTCACATTACTTAATTGATCATTCACATTACTTGAATGATCATTCACATTACTTGAATGATCATTCACATTATTTAATTGATCATTTACATTACTTAATTAACCATTCACATTACTTAATTAACCATTCACATTACTACTTAATTAACCATTCACATTACTTAATTGACCATTCATATTACTTAAACGATCATTCACATTACTTAATTAACCATTCACATTACTTAATTGACCATTCACATTACTTAAATGATCATTCACATTATTTAATTGATCATACACATTACTTAATTAACCATTCACATTACTTAATTGACCATTCACATTACTTAAATGATCATTCACATTACTTAATTGATCATTCACACTACTTAAATGAGTATTCACATTATTTAATTGATCATTCACATTAGTTAATTAACTATTCACATTACTTAATTGATCGTTCACAACACTTATTTAACTATTTATACTTTTTGTACACTTATTTGATCATTCACAATAATTATTTAACTATTTACACTTCTTTTATAATTATATGATCATTCACATTACTTAAATGATCATTCACATTACTTAATTGACCATTCACATTACTTAAATGATCATTCACATTATTTAATTGATCATTCACATTACTTAATTAACCATTCTCATTACTTAATTGATCGTTCACATTACTTAAATGACCATTCACATTACTTAATTGATCATTTACATTACTTAATTGATCATTCACAACACTTATTTGATCATTCACATGAATTATTTGACCATTTACAGTATTTATTTCATCATTCACAATAATTATTGGACTTTTACACTTCTTCTACACTTATTTGATCATTCACACTTTTTCTAAACTTTTTATAAACGGTCAAATAATTAATGTGAATGATCAAATAAATACTACAAATGGTCAAATAATTCTTGTGAATGATCAAATAATTGTTGTGAAAGATCATAAAAGTATTGTGAATGATCAAATAAGTGTAAATGAAGTGTGAATGGTCAAGTAATTATTGTGAATGGTAAATAAGTGTAGAAAAACTGTAAATAGTCAAATAATTATTGTGAATGGTCAAATAATTCATGTGACGATCAAATAAGTGTTGTGAATTATCAATTAAGTAATGTGAATTGTCAATTAAGTAATGTGAATGATCAATTAAGTAATGTGAATGATCAAATAATTATAAAAGAAGTGTAAATTGTTAAATAGTTATTGTGAATGATCAAATAAATGTCGTGAATGATAAAATAAGTGTAAAAAAATTTGTAAATAGTCAAATAATTTTTGTGAATGATCAAATAAGTGTCGTGAATGAACAATTAAGTAATGTGAATGATCAAATAAGTAATGCGAATGATCAACTAAGTAATGTGAATGATTATTTAAGTAATGTGAATGGTCAATTAAGTAATGTGAATGATCATTTAAGTAATGTTTAGTCAAATAGTTATTGTGAATGATCAAATAAGTGTAAAAGAATTGTAAATAGTCAAATAATTCGTGTGAATGATCAAATATCGGCCCTGCTCGGGCTGCCGCTCCCTTGGCTCACGCCAATAACTAGACTGCTCAGAAGTCCCTGTACGCCGTCTCTGGGTGGGCGGCTGCTCCCGCTGCCTCTCGATCTCTCGCTCTCTCATGGGAGCTAACTCCAGGGCTCTAGCAAAAGACGTCGTCTCATGTAATCCCACGAACTCCCTGATATCTGGTCTCAGGCCGTCAACAACAGCATCGGCCTTGCGCCTCTCTATATCCACATGTTGCGGCGCGAACTGGGAGTACTCGTTAAAGCGATCCACATACTGCTGTACAGACAAATCCCTCTGCTGTAAATGGAGGAAACAGCGCTCCATCTCTCTCTGCTCGTCACGAGGCACATATTAAATCTCAAACATGGCCTTAAACTGGGCCCAAGACATCGCATACGCACGCGAATCAGACATAGAATACTCTATCGATCTCCACCACTGTGAGGCCCCACCCCTCAACTGATACGTGGCATACCCAACCATGTCCTTCGGGTCCACGTGAGCAACCCGGAAGGCGGACTCGATCTCGCGCTCCCACGCTAGGGCCATCCCCGGCTCGCCCCCACCTCTGAGCTCTGGAGGATTCCCAGTCATGAAATCCTTAAACGAACCCCCTCGCTGAGACGTAGACGAAGAGGCACCCGCACCCATATCCTGACCACCCCCAGCACGTGGTCCCACACCCTGACCCTGTTCCCGCTCCTGCTCTCTCTGCTGTCTGTAGAACTCTGTGAGAACCTCAACCAACTCTGACTTGCGGATGTACTCATCACCCGGCGGCTTACCCGCACCAGAACCCTCTCCCTGATCTGCCATACTTATCTGCACAAACAAGGCAATTAAGCACAAGGGGTAAGTCACCCAGCGTTATACACTAAGCCAAGATAATTAAATCCTCTAGTATCCGTCACCGGAATACCCAATTAAGCACAAGGGGTAATTAAATCCTCTAGTATCTGCACAAACAAGGCAATTAAGCACAAGGGATAATTAACCCTCTCCCTCTCCCTGATCTGCCATACTTGTTAACATACCCAAATGAACCCCACAAAACAGCCCAACGGACCCCCAAAGCCCAAACCGACCCACGCCTGCTGGAGCCGGATCGCGGCCCGCGCTCGAGGAAGATCATCGCGGCCGCGCTCACGACGAACAGTCAGTCCCCTGTTTCTGTTTCAGTTCTGCCCAGGAGGAAATTTTACCTCCAAACTTCGATTCCAGCAGTATATACTCATATAAATAACAGCAAAATTCTTCTAAAACACATACTCACCAATCCCAACATATCACAATGTTTGACACACAAAATCATATCTAATTTGGAGGATTTACTCACCTTTAACTTCAAGAACACAAAGGGGAAGCTTCAAATCAATTTCAGCAACTCAATTCTCTTAAATTAGCCTTGATTCTGCTCCAACACAAGAACACACACATACAATAATCTCCTTAGGTCTTTGGCACAAAAGAGAAGAAAGAAAGAACGCTCCACACATATATAACACATATACTGATCCCGTTATAACGCGGGTTCGACACCGATACCCGACCCCAATATTAAAAATCCACTATGTATATCATTAAATCCCATTTAATCCCGTGAATCCATAATTATAATTTATCCACTAAAATTATATCCCGAATCCACGTAATCTCCGTCCCGACACGTATAATCCAGTATACGGGACGCAATTGGACCAACGCAATACTCAATAAAACAATTGGTCAATAAGGTAATTACACGTACCTACTCGGGAGTCGGGGTGTTACATATCCTCCCCCCTTACAAAGATTCCGTCCCGGAATCTAAATCTGGCTCGGGAACAGGAAAGGATAGCGACTCCGCATCTCGGACTCGGGCTCCCAAGTTGCGCTGGTACCCTTATGATGTCTCCATTGAACGAGTATCAATGATATCTCGTTATTGCGCAACTTCTTCACTTTACGATCAACAATCAACTCTGGCTGATAAGCATATCTCAACTGATCATCCACAGATATCTCTGATAACGGCACGAACTGATCCTCCTTCGCTAAAGATTTTCTCAAATGGCTCACGTGGAACGTATCATGCACACCGGCTAACTCTGACGATAGTCTCAATCGGTAGGCCTGATCTCTGACCCTGGCAATTATCTCAAACGGCCCTATATACCTCGGACTCAGCTTGCCCCGGTGTCTGAATCGGATTACCCCTTTCCACGGAGATACTTTTAGCAACACCTGATCCCCAACACGAAACTCAAGCTCGGAAGTACGGCGGTCAGCATAACACTTCTGACGGCTCTGTGAGACACGCATATGCTCCCGGATCACGGTTACTTTGTCACTCGTCTCCTGAAGTAGCTCAGGCCCACTGATCGGTCGCTCACCGACCGCACCCCAACACACTGGGGTTAGACACTTACGGCCATATAACGCTTCAAATGTTGCCATTTTAATCGAGGCATGGTAGCTATTATTGTAAGCAAACTCTACTAACGGGAGGTGCACATCCCAGCTACCCCTGAAGTCTATGGCACATGCTCTCAGCATATCCTCGAGTGTCTGGTTGGTGCGCTCAGTCTACCCATCTGTTTGAGGCATGTAAGCTATACTCAACTGAACCCGGGTACCCAGCTCTCTCTGGAAGCTCTGCCAGAACCGCGAGGTGAATCGAATATCACGAACAGAAGTAATCGACTTCGGAATCCCATGACGCGACACCACCTCGTCAATGTACAGCCGCGCTAGCTGATCCATCGTGATCGTACCCTGAACAGCAAGAAAATGCGCACTCTTAGTCAACCGGTCCACTATGACCCAAATCATGTCGTTCCCACGCACGGTACGAGGAAGTCGGACTATGAAATCCATCGTGATGTGGTACCACTTCCACTCGGGAATCTCCAGTGGCTGTAGACGGCCGTGCGGTTTCTGGTGCTCACTTTTAACCCGCAAACATGTCATACACTGCTCGACATAACGGCCTACATCCCTTTTCATACCCGGCCACCAGTAGAACTCTCGGAGATCTCGGTACATCTTTGTGCTCCCAGGGTGAATAGACAACCTCGACTTATGCGACTCATCAAGGATCAACTATCGCAAGTTCCCGACTCTGGGAACCCAAACTCTGCCTCTCAACGCATATATCCCTCGGTCATCCCTGACCAACGACTCTGTCTGCCCCACTAGCCTCTCTTTCTTCACATTCTGCTCCCGCAGAACCTCTATCTGTGCCAATCTAAGACTATCAATCAGGGTAGAGGTGATTTCGAGTCTCACAGCTCAGGAAGTAACTGTCTGGGCACACGCCTTATGGCTCAAGGCGTCAGCTACTACGTTCGCCTTCCCAGGGTGATACTGTATCTCACAGTCATAGTCTTTCAGGAGCTCTAAACTGCGTCTCTGTCACATGTTCAATTCCTTCTGACTGAAAAGATCTGAAGGCTCTTGTGGTCAGTATAAACCACAAACTGTGACCCATACAGATAATGTCGCCATATCTTTAGCGCAAAGACAATGGCATCCAACTCAAGATCATGGACATTATGATTCTCTTCATATGTATTCAGCTGCCTCGAAGCGTAGGCAATCACCTTGCCCCGCTGCATCAATACACAACCCAGCCCCGTCCCTGACGCATCACAATACACGGCGAAGTCATCCGTACCCTCGGGCAGGGCCAACACCGGCGCCTGACATAATCAAGCTCTCAACTCAACAAAGGCAGTCTCCTGCTCGTCATTCCACTCGAATGGCACACCCTTCCGTGTCAGTCTCGTCAACGGCATGGCTATCCGCGAAAAGTTCTGAATGAATCGTCTGTAGTAGCCTGCTAATCCCAGGAAACTACGAATCTCTGGCACGGTCCTAGGCTGCTCCCAACTCATCACAGCCTCGATCTTCGCGGGATCCACTTTGATGCCCTCGCTGCTCACGACATGGCCCAAGAACTGCACCTCTCGGAGCCAGAACTCGCACTTCGAAAACTTCGCATAGAGTCTCTCTCTTTGCAGCACACTCAGGACCTCCCTCAAGTGCTGCTCATGCTCCTCAGCGCTCCTCGAGTAGATCAATATGTCGTCTATGAACACGATCACAAAACGATCCAACATGGCTCTACACACCCTGTTCATCAAATCCATGAAGGCTGCTGGTGCGTTAGTCAGTCCGAATGGCATGACTAGAAACTCATAGTGTCCATAGCGCGTCCTGAAGGCTGTCTTGGGCACATCCTCTTCCCTGACCTTCAGCTGGTGATATCCAGATCATAAATCAATCTTCGAGAAGAAGCTAGATCCATGTAGCTGATCGAACAAGTCATCGATTCGCGGAAGTGGATATCTATTCTTCACCGTCACTTTATTTAACTCTCGATAATCGATACACATTCTTATGGTACCGTCTTTCTTCTTCACGAACAACACCGGTGCTCCCCACGGTGATGAGCTCGGACGGATAAATCCCCTATCCAGCAACTCCTGAAGCTGAGTCATCATCTCTCGCATCTCAGTGGGTGCCAGCCTATAAGGCGTCTTCGCAATCGGCACCGCTCCAGGGATAAGGTCGATCCGGAACTCTACCTGGCGATCTGGCGGTAGCCCAGGTAGCTCATCTGGGAATACCTCAGGGTAGTCTCGCACTACAGGTACATCCCCTACCTTCGTCTTCTCCTTCTGGGCGTCGATCACATAAGCCAGGAAGGTCTCGCAACCCTTCGTCACATATCTCTGAGCCCTAACCATTGAGATAATCCAATCTCGCCCTTTCGCCTCTCCCCGTAAACTGTCACGGCCTCGGTCTCAGAAATCGGTATCCTGATCATCTTCTTAGCACAAAGAATGTCTGCCTGACGGGCTGTCATCCAGTCCATGCGGATGATCACATCAAAGCTGCTGATCTCAATAGGCAGTAGATCGATCAGGAATCGGTGAGTATCGATCTCGAGTACACACTCTCGATAAACACGGCTCACTAGCGCGGTACTGCCGTCTACCCTCTCAACAATCAATGGCACAGATAACACAGTAGTAGCAACAGTAAAATAAGCACAGAATGACACTGACACATATGAGCGATCGGGTCCAGAATCAAATAAGACTCGCGCACGCAAGCCGTTCAGAATGTACGTACCCGCAACAACATCTGGAGCATCTCTGGCCTCCTCAGCTGTGGCCTGGAACACTTGGCCTCTGGCTCTCGGAGCTGCGTCCCTGCGGAAGGTGGAAGAAGAAGGCTCTGCTCTGGCACCGCTCGTGCTCGCCCCCGGTACTACTGGTGCTGCCACAGGGCAATCTCTCATGCGGTGGCCCGGCTTCCCACATCGGAAGCATAACGCCTCAGGGGCTGTGCATGCAGTAGCTGTATGGCCGAACTGACCACATCTAAAACATCGGAACTGGTCACTAGCACATGGCCCGGCATGCCTGCGGTGGCATCTCGGACAATCTCGCTCCCCAGACGAACTGTCAGCTCTACTCCCCGCTGCCCGGGACCCCTACCCGACACTGCTCTGACTGGCCGCCTAGCTGTCTATCTGGCCCTGTCCGCGGGACCTATCATCTCGGCCTCTATCTCTGCCTCTGTCCCTACCTCTGTCTCTCCGCGAACCCGAACCCTGCTCCTGATATCGGCCCTGCTCGGGCTGCCGCTCCCTTGGCTCACGCCAATAACTAGACTGCTCAGAAGTCCCTGTATGCTGTCTCTGGGTGGGCGGCTGCTCTCGCTGCCTCTCGATCTCTCGCTGTCTCATGCGAGCTAACTCCAGGGCTCTAGCAAAAGACGTCGTCTCCTGTAATCCCACGAACTCCCTGATATCTGGTGTCAGGCCGTCAACAACAGCATCGGCATTGCGCCTCTCTGTATCCACATGCTGCGGCGCGAACTGGGAGTACTCGTTAAAGCGATCCACATACTGCTGTACAGACAAATCCCTCTGCTGTAAATGGAGGAAATGGCGCTCCATCTCTCTCTGCTCGTCACGGGTCGCATACTGAATCTCAAACATGGCCTTAAACTGGGCCCAAGACATCGCATACGCACGCGAATCAGACATAGAAGACTCTATCGATCTCCACCACTGTGAGGCCCCACCCCTCAACTGATACGTGGCATACCCAACCATGTCCTTCGGGTCCACGTGAGCAACCCGGAAGGCGGACTCGATCTCGCGCTCCCACGCTAGGGCCATCCCCGGCTCGCCCCCACCTCTGAACTCTGGAGGATTCCCAGTCATGAAATCCTTAAACGAACCCCCTCGCTGAGACGTAGACGAAGAGACACCCGTACCCGTATCCTTACCACCCCCAGCACGTGATCCCACACCCTGACCCTATTCCCGCTCCAGCTCTCTCTGCTGTCTGTAGAACTCTGTGAGAACCTCAACCAACTCTGACTTGCGGATGTACTCATCACCCGACGGCTTACCCGCACCAGAACCCTCTCCCTGATCTGCCATACTTATCTGCACAAACAAGGCAATTAAGCACAAGGGGTAAGTCACCCAGCGTTATACACTAAGCCAGGATAATTAAATCCTCTAGTATCCACCACCGGAATACTTCCCAAGAATCTGAACACGGTCTAAGCTCAAGCATCCCCCGATACTCAATACTAAAAGCACAAGCTCGGATACCATACATGTAACACCCTCTAAACCCAACTAAAAACCACGTCATTTACAATACACAGGTGGCATAAACGCATATAATATCTATATCACAATGTCAAGGGTTTACACAAACACTGATTAATTAAAACATTTTATACACATTAGCCACAATGTCTAGAAGCCAACCCGACATACAAACCCGACCCGGATCCCAATATCCACAGAGCAACCCAGATATCTGACCCACAGTTTCCCCAACAGTATAAGGAACACATACTTATAACAAAATGAGGAGTCTCTCGGCAACAACAAGACACACTCCTATCTTCGCTCAGGAGCTGGCGGTCCTATCTTCAGTTCCCCTGATACACACATCAGACTCGAATACGTAAGCTTCGCAGCTCGTGAGTACACAAGGGTTAGACACTGCACAATTCACATAAGCACATATCGCATGTCACATGGCAGCCCTACACTACATGGCAAAACACCTGCCAACCGGCCTCTAATCAGAGTCACTAGAGATCCAATACAGACAGAGATTCTCATCTTAGTTGGGAATCCCTCCCCCATGGAGCCAAGCCACGCCCGTGGAGGCTAACAGGAATGACGGCCGCATACATATATATATATATATATATATATATATATATATATATATATATATATATATATATATATATATATATATATATATATATATATATATATATATATATATATGGGAACCCTACTCAGGATTAAACAGAGCTACACAGCTCTCGCGATATCTCATCGCAATACACTATAATGGATCTCAATCATATAACACATAAAAAGAAAGAAGGATCATACCTGAAGGGCAGCTCACAGTGCCCAAACAATTCATATAATCACATATGAAACATTAACACAAAAGACTCGAAAGACAACGACTAGTCTTTTAAAAGATCTCGCGTACTCACCTAGATCACTCCGCACAATCTCCCCAATGATCTGATCCAAACCCGGCCCGCAACAATCTCTGACAATCCCTGTACACAAAATAATTCTCCCCAGATTAATCCCAATTATCCCATAACTTGTTAACATACCCAAATGAACCCCACAAAACAGCCCAACGGACCCCCAAAACCCAAACCGACCTAAGCCCGCTGGAGCCGGATCGCGGCCCGTGCTCGAGGAAGATCATCGCGGCCGCACTCACGACGAACAGTCAGTCCCCTGTTTCTGTTTCAATTCTGCCCAGGAGGAAATTTTACTTCCAAACTTCGATTCCAGCAGTATATACTCATATAAATAACAACAAAATTCTTCTAAAACACATACACACCAATGCCAACATATCACAATGTTTGACACACAAAATCATATCTAATTTGGAGGATTTACTCACCTTTAACTTCAAGAACACAAAGGGGAAGCTTCAAATCAATTTCAGCAACTCAATTCTCTTAAATTAGCCTTGATTCTGCTCCAACACAAGAACACACACATACAATAATCTCCTTAGGTCTTTGGCACAAAAGAGAAGAAAGAAAGAACGCTCCACACATATATAACACATATACGGATCCCGTTATAACGCGGGTTCGACACCGATACCCGACCCCAATATTAAAAATCCACTATGAATATCATTAAATCCCATTTAATCCCGTGAATCCATAATTATAATTTATCCACTAAAATTATATCCCGAATCCACGTAATCTCCGTCCCGACACGTATAATCCACTATACGGGACGCAATTGGACCAACGCAATACTCAATAAAATAATTGGTCAATAAGGTAATTACACGTACCTGCTCGGGAGTCGGGGTGTTACAATATATATATATATATATATATATATATATATATATATATATATATATATATATATATATATATATATATATATATATATATATATATATATATATATATATATAGTGCAAAGCTATAAAACAAATCTACACAATGGGATTAAAATATAACACTATGAATAAGATGAAAAATATGTAATCAACAATAAATTAAGGGTAGCTACCAAGTTTGAATAATAATTTTGACCATTATTTTGACACTTTTATCTTGAATATATACGTATATATGATTTTTAGTATTACTTCAACATTGAATATATGATATAAACTGTTACAAATACCAATCTTTTTTCATTAATTCCACACTCGATCTTTTTAATGAAGACCATTAGATTAATCTGATCTATGAACGATATTGGTTTTACAGTTCTACACTAAATTTGGGTTCTGCAATGATCTCATATATATATATATATATATATATATATATATATACATATATATATATATATATATATATATATATATATATATATATATATATATATATATATATATATATATATATATATATATATAGGGAGGTTCCATTGAGAACTTTTGTGCATCGAGGCACAAAAGACACTCCACTTTCCCTTGGATGAAAGAATGTGTGGGTTAGATCAAATGACAAAATGGTAATTAAATGAAAGTTTTATGCATCAAGTGCACAAAATGAAATTCGCGGATGGGTAAAACAGGAATTATGCAATCCACATTTAATTATTACACTTCTAAAATTAAGAAAAATAATACAAATTTAAATAAAATGATAAAGATTCTGATGCATCGTTGTTGTTCATTTTTTGTGTTCATCATCTTCATCCATTATCTTCGTGTTCTTCATCTTTGTATTTAACGTGATGCTTAGTTCATCCAAAAACCTTAATTTTAACGTGATGCATTGTTCATCGTTCCAACAAACATTCGTACCTCCAAAATGCATCTCTTCATCAAAAATCCAAAATGCACCTTAATTTAACGTGATGCATCGTTCATTCAAACATTAATCGTTCATCGTTCCAACAAACATTCATACCTTCCAAAATGCATCTCTTCATCATAAAATCCAACATCCATATCTTCATCAAAAAAAATTCAAAATACATCTCTTTATCATAAATCCAAAAAATCCAAAATCCAAAATGCATATCTTCATCAAAATGAATCTCTTCATCATAAATCCAAAATGCATATCTTCATCAAAAAATTCAAAATACATCTCTTTATCGTAAATCCAAAATCCAAAATGCATCGTTTCAGCATAAATCCAAAATGCATATCTTCATCAAAATGCATATGTATCTTCATTTAAAAAAAATCCAAAAAATCGTAATCGATGCATACACCCTTGATACATCACACCAGTCTTTAGATCATATTGATTGTTCCAGCACCGGCGGCGAGCGAGGTGTAGCGACGGTGATGGTGTTGCAGCGGCCGAGAGAAGGAGATAACGGTGGTGGGACGGTGGTGCAGCGGCTGAGAGAGAGATGATGATGGTCGGATGTTGAGAGAGAGATAGAGGTGGTGGTTGTTCAGTGGCCGATTGTGGTGATAGACCAAGATAGAGGGAGAGGGAGAGTGGGAGAGAAAGGTGGTGGTGGTTCGGTGGCCACCGATGGTCCTAGGAGGCCGAGAAAGAGAGAGAGAGAGAGAGAGAGAGAGAGAGAGACAGACATAGAGAGAATAATAGGAAAGGTTGTTAATGTGGGATTTTCATTCCTAAATTAACTCCTAATTATCTTTTAATGATTTTTAAAAATTAATTTCATATATTTAATTTTCCCAAAATGTCCTCTGTTCACCCTTGTTAGATAATCCGATACACAAAAGTGCCTCGAGGTGCCCCGATGCATAAAAGTTCTCAATTGAACCTCTATATATGTATAAATATAAATGTAGGTTCAACTGAGCACCACTTATTATACAGCACAACAGAAAACACCAATCCTAAAATAATTTTTCGAAATTTTTTTTCATAAACATGTATTAACTAGTAAGATACATGTGCGTTGCTTGGGATGTGTATTTCTAAATTAATTTTATAAAGTTAGCAATCATTCGTCTTATATTACTTTTTATAAAAACAACTACACTGTCTAAGATGAATTAAACATCATTTTCAGCATCAATACTATTGTGTGTACATATATTTGAGGCATACAAACATTTGTTAGACTATCTATGCGTTGTTTGGGAGACTAATAAATATTTCAAAAAATGTTAACTAAAATAAAATTTATGTAAAAAAAAATTGTTATTGTACAAGATAAATTTAAAATATCAATTCACCATCTATAATACACAAATACCTACGTGCAAAACATTAAGCACAATCTGCAAAACACGTAATTTTAAAATAATAAAATTTCAGGCTAATAAATTATAAATATGCGTTCAAATATAAGAAATCATCATTAAAAACTTAATAAATATTAATAAAATCATATTGAATATATTTAATCATCCACACTCATATTTCTCTAGTTAAATATTCATTAAAATCATTGTGTTATCATATTTGTTTATCGATATATTCATTATTAGTGTAAATCTTTATTTTTTTATTGCACACTAAAAAACAACAAATAGTGTTAGGTAGTGTTTGGATTTGCGTTTGAAAAAATGTTGTGGCGTTTTGGTAACTAATAATTAGATTATAGCTGTAACAAAAAATGTTATCAGAAATGTAGTGTTTGGTTTAACTTCTGTTGTTTGCTAGCATAATTATCAAATAATCAGTTTTTAAAGTGTTTAGATTTGCGTTTTTACTTGTAAAATGATCAAATAATTACTTATTAAGCAAATAAGCTACATTTTTTAACTTATGAAAAAATATGGTGAGTTTAACTCTAAATGCAAATAATCACTTATCAACGTATGCAATCTAAACACTTAAAATCATTTATTTGCGTTATTGTAACGTAATAAGCTAACTATTACATATCAGTCATTATATGTAGGTATATACGAAATAATAGATAAAAATAACATTAATTCCAAACATATAGTGTCTACCCCAATTATTTTTTTTTTTTTTTGTTTTTATCTAAATGTGAGATTTTTTTAATTATTTTATATAATCTATCATTCGTTTGATAAAATTTATTTATTTCACTCACAACTTTTAGCGTATAATGTTTTGTAGAAAATCAAATACGTAATTATATATATATATATATATATATATATATATATATATATATATATATATATATATATATATATATTATCAATATTTCGATATAGATGTTATAACATTTTCAAAAAAAATTAAACAGCGTATTTCTGGAATTCTGAATTTTGTACCTTAGTTATCTGAAAGATTATTTTTCAAATGGCGTTCTATATTATCAGAAATTTTTATATTAACTATCATCATTTTGTATCTATTTAGGTTATTAAAATTTGTGTTAATAATGTTTAATCTTTTATAAATAATGTAGTCATATTTTTATATTTATAATTTTAAGTTATTATTTTATTTTATAAAAAAAATATTTTAAAAATTCGTCACAAAAAAATCTGGTATAAATATTTAGTAAGCATAAATTATATATTATTTATTTATTATTATAAAAATACTACAATGCAAGAATTAAAAACCATACTTATTATTAGTCTAGCCAATTTTTGAAATATAAAAATACTATTTTTTTTCATTCATCTATATATTGGTAATCGAAGATAATATATGTTATCTCAAAGTTTATTGGATGTACTCAATCAAAATATATTATCTCAAAGTAGTTTCAGGTTTGAAAGTAATCAATTAATATATAATTTGATGACTCTTTTCAAATTATTTTGATCGTATCCCTATTTTAATGATTTCAACAATTTTGTGACCTTATCCCTACTTTTTTTTAACGGTTGTGATTATGCCTGTGAGCAACTTTATGAATATTTTTAATTATGAACGACTAGAGTTATGCCACGTGTACGTAGTTTCTTTCTGCTCCGTCAGCAATATATATATATATTCAAGATCAATGGGGTATCATGTTAGACTGGGGTACCGGGAAACCATTTATAGCCAATCATTTATCATTAAAATTATTAAAATATAATATAAATTTTGCTAAAAATTCTTTTCCACATTAATTAATGTTGTGGGTAAAAATGGTATTAAAAGATTTAAATTAGAATCAAAGATTCTGTGCATCCCATGAAAATCTTCACTTTAGTTAATATAATATATTACACCTATACTGAACATGTGCAATGATGACACTCCATAAACCACGATTGAACATGTTCAATACCGTCAATATTGGTTTATCACCAAAAACGGTTAACAGCGACAAAAAACACAATAAACTCCGACTGCACATGTTCAATAACGTGTAAATGAAATTGAACCTTCACGAAGGGTTTGAAAAAATAATAAATACCTTTATTTGACACATCCGATTGAACATGTTCACTAAAACTTATTGTTGAATCCGATTGAACATGTTCACTAATACCAATTGTCGAATCCAATTGGAAATGTTCATTAAAACCCATTTTGAAATTTATTATAGATTTGTTATGGAAGTAAATCTCTATAATTAAGGAAACTATTATATTATTAGTTGTCATCTATTATTTAATATAAATCTAATTGACTATATTACTCTTTTAAACTTATAACCAAACATGGGTGGACTCCGGTTCCCCAGTCTAACATGGTACCCTATTGATCCCGACTATATGTATATATATATATATATATATATATATAGAGGTTCTATGGGGCACCATATGCATCGGGAACCAAATGGGAACCAAAAATGCATTGCTTGTTTACAAATGATGCAATAAGGGTAATATTGGAATACTTTATTTGAAAAACTTAATTATTCTTTTAATTAATAGATTAGGATTAAAATAGGAAACTAAATCAATCTCATTAACCATTCTCCATATATTATTACCTCTCTCTCTCTCTCTCTCTCTCTCTCTCTCTCTCACTCTCTCACACACACACACAATCGACCGACGAGTTTGAGAAGACGATGATGAGATGAAGATGAAAATGATGCATCACGTTGAACTCATGAACCTATGAACACGATGTGAAGAAGACGAATACGAAGATGCACAGTATGAACACGATGATGCATAACCTGGTGCTCCATATGAACACGATGATGCATAACCCGAGTAAGATAAATACGAAGATGCACAGTCAATGAAGATGATGAAGCATCATGTTGGATTTTTGTTCAATTGGAAATTTTTTTAATTTTAGAAGTGCATTTTATAAATTTATTAGCATTTAATACTTGATTATTGAATTAAATATTCAATCAATATAAATTTAATTTTGAGTTGACTTGATATATTATTTTTTCTGAAAATAATCTAATATGTAAATCGTGCATCATAATGCGTTCACAAATTTCATCTTTATTACCCTTTTGCTATTGTAATCTTAGCCATTCATTTTCTAGATCTAACGGTGTATATGGGTTCCTAAGTTGCACGATGCACACAGGTACCCCATAGAACCTAACCCTATATATATATATATATATATAGAGGATTTGGTTCACATGAGAACCCCTCTATTTCGTGAGAACGTGAGAACCACTCTAAAATTTGTGCATCAACTATATAAAATTGTGCATTTGATACTAAAATTAAATGTTTTCGATAAATTTATGCATTTCATGTAAAATTTAGGCATCTTATGCTATAATTTATCCATTTTATGTAGGAATTGTGCATTTAAAAAAATTTGTGCATTTGATGTCCAAATTTTTGCATTTAGTTTATAATTTAATGAATGTAATTTTTAAATGTAATTTTAGTGTTAGATTATGATATTTATTAATATTTAAGACTAATAATGGTTTTAAGTAAAACTGTTAAATTCTAAATTTGTGCATTTGATGTACAAATTTGTGCATTTTGGAGTGGTTCTCACGTTCTCACGGTAACGAGGGTTCTTACCGGAACCCAACCATATATATATATATATATATATATATATATATATATATATATATATATATATATATATATATATATATATATATATATATAACATTACAAATATAATATATAAATTTCACGCACATTTACACATTTGCATTATACATTCACATATATGAAAATTTATTTAAGTGTACGTTTACATAATTTTAAGGAGTTAGAAGATGTGAGTGTATGTGAAATTTACATATCATCTATATAATATTAATTAAAACATGTTAAAGATAAAATGTTAACTTTTTTAAAGATGATACATTTTGGTACGCTGCATAATAAGTGGTACTCTCTCGATATGTGTGTGTGTATCGCGCATTTGACATGGTGCATCGTGAGATGCATCAAGTATGTTACATCACATGCGTACACGTTCAATGCACCAGATCTAATGACCATAAAAGTAGTTTTTCGATTCTTCAATGTATAAAAATTCTTAATTGAACCTGAACTATATTCGTTTGTGTTGGTCCTGTTGGAGATCAACTTAAAACCCACACATATAAAACCAACATTATGAATTATGAACCACAATTGTTGGGATCTTTAAAGAATATATTGCAAATAACATGAACTTTGGTGGTTTTTATCATGGGCCCATGCACTCTCATCATCCTTATCCAATTCCTAATATTTCCCTGTCACCTACACATATATAAATAATTATGCCAAAATATTTAGGTCTTCACAACCAATAACAACCATTCGGTAAGGACATTGGTGTATGCACATCATTCTCTCCTTAATTTATACTAATCACGCATCCTCTTACTCATATTATTTTGTTAATGACGTGAGACCTAATGATTAAAAGTTAATATCATCTCACATTAAAAAGTGGGATGTGTGATTAGCAATTGAGGGCTGTGTATATAAAATTACCCTTTAGTAAAGCATCCGTGGTAATTAAACTACTATTATTACTATTTTTTTAAATATCATGTCATAAAATATTATACCATGTCACTAATTTATAAATATCTACTTAAATTTTCATGCCACCAATAACTTTAATAATATTATATTTAAATTTTATCATTACCAAAAGGTAATTAATTCTATCACTTAATTTCCATAGAGGTTTAGAAAGTAATTAAAAAACTTAATGGACCATCATTTAAGATTAGAAACGGTTTGTAAACTTAAACCCTAACACTTGCATCTTAAATGAATTTATAATTAAATTTTCTTAAACCTACACTGCCACAAATGACTCATAAGCTTAAAACTATCAATGCCGGTCTTCAATATTTTAATGCTCAGTGCAAGATTGAAACAAAATAACTTTCTAAAATTTTTGATGCAACGTACTATTTTTTAATTATAAGTTTTGCCAATATAGAAATATAATGTCTTTTTAAATATACAACATGCTATATTTTAAAAAAATTTTGGTCAATTATTGGATTGAAAATTTAAAAATATACACGGACAGACCTAACATATTACTTAGTGTACTGAAGCAAATGATGCCCCTTCTTGACTTGCTGTCCTGGACGGTAGCCCATGTGCCTCCCTCCCCCCAGGTTCAGCCCTGATTAGTATATACAAGTCACAATGTTTGTATTGTTAATCAACCATTTTAATTAAAATATAGATACCATTATCAATGTAAATTTCAACATATATAATGTATAACTAGATGCATTATATATTTTTAAAATTTTTTAATAAAAACCTTACTATTTTTTAAATAAAAATGAATGTGTGGTCTTTCAAGAGTTTTCTTGTATAACAAGCTCCAAATGAAAGGGACACCTCGAATTGATCCATGCAAAAAGCATATGTCTAATAATATGGACTAGGAACTTGTCTAATGTATTCGATTCTTAAAACACATATATGATTGATGTAAACTTTAATCATTATCCTAAAGAATTATATTTCATCATAAAAGAAAATTAATAATAATATGAATTTATATTTAAATTTAAATAATGTTTATAATAAGAATTTAAAAAACACAAGTGAATCATTGCTAATAGAATTTGAATTCTTGCATCATAAACATATTATCTTTTATTTAAAGAATATAATATGATTAAACCAATTTAACAATAATAATTTTATATATGATTTTTTAGTGACGTCACTTGGACCATGACCACATGTTTGAAAAATGAGGTGGAAAATGGAATTTGTTCTTATGGTTGATGACGTGGCTTGGTTTGTGTCCATGGTGGTGGCTATTGGTTAATAATGTTATGTGGGTATGGATTGGACCTTTTCTCTTCTTTCAAACTTTGGTGCTCATGAAGTGGAGACCAACAAAATTTTGCTTTTTCCATTTTTTTAAACCTTTTTAAATTTATTTTAGTTTTGATAATTATAATGTTTGATATAAATATTCCAATTATTTTATAAGTTATTTAGAAAACATTTTATTCGTATAAATGGGAAAAATTAATTACAACTTCTTTTAGCCAAAAGATGTAGGCATTTGTTTGATTTAATGTCTAATATCTTAATTGTCTCCAATCTCTAATTTGATCAATTGAAATTTGACATCTTCTCTTTATTAAACAGATGTAATAAGACATTAGATGTATAATCACTTAAAAAACAAACGAGCCCGTAATTTGTTACCTTGTCAGCTAACCTACGTACAAGGTTAATAATACTTAAAAATTTAAAAACTTAAGAATTGTTTAAAGTGAAAATTCAATACTTACTCTTTAAGTTTCAATTGATTACTCTTAAGAACAAACGGTATGCCCTCCTCGCTGGACAATGAAGTCTTCCACCTCAGCACCCCAAAGCGGAAACATCATCCCGGCTTCCTCGGTCCCAATGGAACTCACCCGTCTTCGGCTTCAGCTTCCCGATGTGGGTTCCTCTCTTTATCTCTCTCTCCTCTCTGTTTCTCTCTATAACTCTAATGTGTTATGATGTTAAGATAAAAAGATAAATATTTTTAACATAGACAGATAAAAAAGATAAGATTTAGAAGGACTGGATACTTCCTTCACCCTAATGCCTTTATAAAAGAAGGAAAAAAATGAAGAATGGATTCAAAACATATACTATTGAATGCGTTATTATTTTAAAAAGTGTAGATTGTAAAATATTTTAAAATCGAAGATGGCTATGCAAGTTTATAAATTATCAAGAAAAGATAGCCTTTGCGAAAGATTTTATTTAAGACAACATGACTCAAGTTGTTTGTTATTCTTTACATAAATTATCTCAATTAAATTTATACAAAAAGTGTCGAATTTGGATTATATTACTTTACTATTTACGTATCTATGTGTTGATTTTAAATAAAATAAAGTTGTAAATATATTACTTTTATTAAAAGCTTTTTCGAAATATTTGTAATTATACAGTTTATGTCAAAAAAAAGTTATTTTTAAACTATATATATTTTATTAATTACATAATGTCGATATATATTTCATCAGCTTGCCACATTACAATATTAAGTATAAGATTTACGAATTTTTTAATACTATATAACAATTAAAGGTGACGTTTAAATATTAAATAATAGTTTATTAAATGGTTAAAGTCATACAAATGTATGTTACTAATTTACTAAATTATCGATATGACTAATTTACTTTTTCTTTTAACCGGATGGTACTTGTACCACAAAGGTAACCTATCGATATGGTACGTATGACCGGTAAATATGCTGACATGTCGGTTTTTGCTGATTCAAACGATGACATGACATATTTTTTATGACATGACACTTACATTAGTCATACAAATGTATATTACTTTACTGAAATTATCTATACGACTAACTTACTTATTCTTTTGATCAGATGGTACTTGTACTAAAAAATGACCTGTCGTTATGGTACCTATGACCGTTAAGTATGCTGACATGACGGTTTTTATTGATTCAAACGATCATGTCACTTACTTTATTATTATTATTGTTGTTGTTGTTGTTGTTGTTGTTGTTATTTATTCTTTTCTAGAATGTTCAACTTGAAACTTAAAAACCCAGAATATGGACATAAAAACTCATATATTTAAATCCGAATCTAGAACCTTAAACATTAAAAAAATCAAAACTGGAATCGAGATTGAAACATTTAGCTAAGCAATCGAGTAGATTTTGAATCATAAATCTTGTGATTCCTTAACCCAATCGTTCAAAATCAAAACCAATAAAGTGAAATCAATGCAGTAAATGAAGTCGAAATTGATGCTTGAACCTAATCTCAAACTCGTGGTACATTTGATTTCAAAATGTTAACCATCAAACACTCATAAATGCAATATGCTTGCACGAAATCGGAATCGATTCCATAAATGTAACCACAAGTCACCAAATGTACCATATCAACAATAAAATCTAAGTACAAGTATCATCCGGGTAAAAAAAAAACTACATTAGTCATATCGATAATTTCAGTAAAGTAGCATGGATTTGTACGACTTTATCCCAAAATCAATATATATTACAAAATAACCAGTCACCAAATGTACTATATCAATAATAAAATCGAAGTACGAGTATCATCCGGGTAAAAGAAAAAGTACATTAGTCATATCGATAATTTTAGTAAAGTAGCGTACATTTGTATGACTTTATCCCTTTATTAAATTACTAGTTTATTACCCGCGCATTACGCAGATATTTTTAATATATATACAATATAATAAATTAAAAGGTAAAAATATAAATATTATTTTTTTAAACAAAACTATATAAGTACATATGAATAGTATTTATTTTCTTATATTTTTTAAAATTATATTATATATAATTAATAATTTAGAAGAGTATTAGATTTTATTTGATTTGATTTTAATTTAATATTAGATTTGGATAGAATTAAATTAAATTTCTTTATTATTTTTAAAACCCATAAATGTCACGTGTCGATTCGTGGTGATAACACGTGGCTTCACGAGAGAAGTGTATAGTTACTCTTTTATTAGTATTTATAGATTATAGATATAGAATAGATTATAGATATAGATGTGGACATTTTGTAACAAAAATTATTTAATAAAAACTATACAAACTAAAAATAAAACATAAAAATATTAATTATTAAAAAGTACTTTAATTGTATTATATTTATCATAATTATTAGTTTTGGTTTTATAAATAAATATGAATATAACTACCTTTCTATTTATAACTTTATATATTTTAAATAATATACTCTGAGATTTTAATTTATATATAATATAATGTTTATATATTTTATTACAATAAATAAAAAAAGTTATGAATTATGTGTTTACCAAAAATCTTTTACTCGTCAAACATTTAATCTTTTGTACAATATGTATTTACTTTTAAGATATTTTAACAAACCTATAAACAAATAAAATATTTTTTCAATTAGACATATTGATCAATATAGATATTTAAGATTTAAATTTATTAAACTTTAGTAAAGTTAGTTTCTAAATAAGGAGATTCTTGGGGAATCTTCAATAAAACTATGTGCAACGAAATACACAAACAATGAATCCGCGACAAGATCACATCAACTAAACTAGATCGATACACGAAAATAGTGTACTTTTCATGTTGATCACAAAAACACGCAGGAGGAATGCTCTCGGTAGCCACCATGATGACACGATCAAGCAAGTGTCGAATATGCAATTGAAAAACAAAGAACAAACAAACAATTCGTCTGTGACCGGTTTGTGATTGGGACTTGTGTTAGGGTTTCTAAAACCATATATCCCCTATTTATAGAGTTTGATAATTATTACTTATGGTAGTTATCCCTTTTATTATTTATCCTTAAAAATAGAAATTACTATAGATAAAAAAAAAAGATGGATTTTTTTCATATTTGTCCAATAAGGGGACTAATAAAAATGCATGGATAATTATTGATCATCATCTAATGTTGATCAAACCCTCGTAGTATCAAATATTACGTTTAAATTATAGTAGTTTGAGATTCATAAAATTAATCGTCCAATGATAAATTTATTCTCAAATATAATATCCAATATTATTTGGCTTTCAATAATAAGTTCTGATACTACTATTTCTTTGTCTCCTCATCCATAGTGTATCTAGTCACAAACTGGGATTCTTCCTGAACAATGTCTCGTACTCGAGGACTGACTAATCTCCCTGCTATAGAAACATGAACTCTTTTTCAATCTCCTTCAATAAGTCAGTTGAGTCCACGTCATAACATCTATCTGATCCGTACCGATCTCCTTACTTGTGTTCTTCCACCATATCAATGTTTGACCTATTAGCATCCCAATAGCATACTTTACCCTATCAGTATCTAGACAGTGACTTGGGTGAAATGTCTTCTCAACACACTCTAACCAAATAGGATTACCACTATGAAAAGGAGCATCGATAGTTCTTGTGGTTGTAGATAGGTTGACATATGCTCATTTTGGGTCATTATCAACTCATTACAATGCATGAAAACTTGTTGAGTTGTTCATTGACATAGTTAACTAACATCATGGGTTTCCCATGTTTATAATGTCAGACTGGGATACAATATTCCCCAATAAACTTTAGAAGAACTTATGTGAATTAAGTAGCACACATTTGAAGCATAGCACCTTGTATCACCCCCTAAAAGAATGGATAATCTGAGGTAGTCAATAGGGGTCTCGAGCATTATTTAAGAGCAACGGTGTTTGGTTGTTAGCAACAAGCCAACAATGGTCATCTTTATTGAGTTGGGCTAAGTTTGTTATAATACAAGCTACCACAATAACATCACAATGTCACCGTACTAGAATTTGTACGGTAAGAATCGACCTTCCTTAATTCCACATGTTTCAGGCACTACTAAAAAAGATGTGGTGGAAGACATGTTAATTGAGTGAGATGCACTGATGCGTCGACTAAAGGAGAGTTTGGTCGTTTCAAGACACTGATTGGAAATGATATATAGCCGCAAGCGTAGAGAAGTTTTTAAAATGGGTGATAAGTTGTTGGTTAAACTACAACCGTACCGACAGATAAT
Organism: Centrapalus pauciflorus; assembly: GCA_020465985.1. Lineage (NCBI taxonomy): Eukaryota > Viridiplantae > Streptophyta > Magnoliopsida > Asterales > Asteraceae > Centrapalus > Centrapalus pauciflorus. The sequence continues at coordinate 145,900 of JAANYP010008016.1, read as the reverse complement.
CTTGGTATTTCCTTATATAAGGGAAGTTAATGATGAATAAGGGTGTGTTTGTTTTTAATTAAGAGGGTCTGAAAATGGTCTGAAGTCTGAATATCATATCTTAACCTAATTTGTACTGTTTGTTTAAATTCAGACTTAAGAGGTTCTATCCTCTGAATTTCTCTCTGAATTTTAACAGGAAAAGAGTTGTCTGGATTAAAATTAAGAGTCTTTTAATTTCAGATGTTAAGGCATTCTCTTAATTTCAGACGTAATTTTCATACTTCAGACATTTAACTACTTAAAAAACAAATAACACCTAAGAGCACGACACATGGCAAATTAAGAGAAGACTCTCGTATAAAAAAATAATAAAAAAAGTGCGTAATCCTGTGTGACAATGAGTACACTTATCATTTACTTGCAGACATAAAAAATCCAACCTTTGATATTCACATTTTCACTTTGGATCCTATATCACCAGCACAAACAAACCAACACAACCCTTCTCTTTTTACATGTTTTCAAACTATAATTTTAAATTTTTTTTTTTCATTTTAGTATTGAAATTAAAAAAACTCAAACGGACTCTTAAAAATTTATCGATTAAGTCACTAAACTTTTTTTTTTTGGTGTTTAAATTTTTGGACAATTTTATCTTATTCAAAATTATATATTTTTTTAGAGTTAGAACTTTAAAAATCATCTGGGTTGAAAAGGGTTTGACTATATATATATATATATATATATATATATATATATATATATATATATATATATATATATATATATATATATATATATATATATATATATATATATATATATATATATATATATATATATATATATATATATATATGTTATAAGATGTCAGAGTATGGATGATGAATTTTCTTCTTCTTTTACCAAGTGAACAAGCAACATCCAAACAACAATTTCATTAAATAGGGAACAGTGATTTTTTGTATATAAATAGATTCATCGAGATTTATCGAATGTATGAATGTGTAGAGAAAAATATACGTCAAAAGTCTTTACAAGATTTGATGGTTTGTTAATATATAAATTCTGTTAGATTATAACACGTTATCAGCACGAAGAGCTCTGCAATTAAATCAAGAATCGAACGAGGTATGATTACTGAAATTATGAAATATAATCAAAAGATAATGACTATAATAATCGACACGATAAAAAAATCTTATAGACAATTATGGACTACTAACATTTACTTATGTCTACTAACATTTATTTATTGTTACTAACATTTATTTATGACTAATAACATCTTATTTATGTATACTAAGTTTTATTATGTAATCTAACAATCTAACATTTATACTAACATTTCGTTACGTATACAAACTTTTATTTATGCAATCTAAATTTCTAACATTTATCTATGATTACTAACATTAATTATGTCACTAACATTTATTTATACGTTGATTTATTAATGTGTACTAACATCTATTTATGTTTATTAATTTTTTTTACTGATCTGATTCATATTTTATAAATTGTTTTATGCACAAACAATATTAATAAATTTTTCTCTAATAATTATTTTACACTAAATAAATTTGTATTTTAATCATTTTATTTTATAATTTTTCTTTACAACGGCTACATAACCGTTGCAACGGTAAAAAATCCGACCGTTTCGATGGCTCGGTTTTTCCCTATAAATACCACAACACTAAACCTCATTATTTCACAAAATCGTTCTTCTTCTTGTTTGAAATTTTATTTTCTTAACTGGTTGAAGAATGAAGATGTCTCTCTCGTTTTTAATTTTCCTTATTGTAATACTCTCAATACTTTTATACTCTTTGCTACAACTTTCATTCGATGAGATGTATCCTTTTCTAATTATGTTTTCATTTACGATTCTTCCATTGTTATGTGTTGCGATCCTTATTGAAATAAATTAATGCTAATTTTATGTTGTTTAAATTTTTTTTTTGATAGTTATAAAATGACAAACCTTGTTAAGCTTGAATTTGCTGCACTAGACGTTAACGGTATCAACTACATGTCATGGACAATAGATGTGAAAATGCATCTTGAATCATTGGGAATTTTGGATACTATAAGTGAGAACAATAATTGTTCTTCACAAGATAAGGCAAAATCAAATGTGTTCCTACGCAAACATATTGATGATATGCTAAAATTTGAATATTTGAACACAAATGATCCAAGCATTATCTGGAAAGATTTGAAAGAAAGATTTGATCATCAAAGGGAAGTTTTACTTCCAGCTGCCAGAGATGAGTGGAGAAATTTGAGGTTTCAAGACTTTAAAAAGGTTAATGAGTATACCTCAGCTTTGTTCAGGATATGTTCACAGTTAAGATTTTGCGGACAAGTTGTTACTGATGCAGACATGTTGGAGAAAACTTACTCCACTTTTCATGTGTCAAACATTACTCTGCAACAACAATACCGTATGCAGAAATTTACAAGATATTCTGAACTCAACTCAGTCCTCCTTGTTGCTGAACAAAATAATGAGCTTCTGATGAAAAATCATCAGTCTCGTCCTACAGGATCAGTAGCGTTTCCGGAAGCAAATGCTACAAATAAAAGTGATCCTAAAGATAATGCACGTGGACAAGGACGAGGGCGAGGATTTGGCCGTGGTCGTGGCTATAATAAAAACCATAATTATAGGAATAATCATGGCTATGGTTACAACTATAAATATGGAAAAAGTCATTCTCGTGGCCGTGGACGTGGACGTGGACATGGTTATAACAATGCTCCACGAGATAATAAATCTCAATCACATGGAAAACCCAAGAACAATGAAGCAAAATCTAATGCTTCTCAGGGTCCTGAAGATCCTTGCTTCAGATGCGGAATGATAGGCCACTGGTCAAGAACTTGTTGAACAACACCACATCTCTGTCAGCTGTATCAAGATTCTCTTAAAGGAAAAGAGAAAGAAGTAAATTTTAATGATCTCCCTAATGATTCGGTATCTGAACTAAATGCTTCAGATTTCTTTGATGATATAGATATATAATAGTGTGACTATGTTTCATACTTCTAGTTATGTTTTATTTCTTATTATCATGTAATGCACTTCCTAATCTTATAATAATATAACATATTTCTTAACAATTTTAATCTTAAACAATCATTAATTTGTTTTCTTATTTATTTTTTAGAAGTTTAAAATGAATTTCATCGAAGAACTGTATGAAGCAAACTTTAGAGATATCTGTATACCAGACAGTGGTGCCACACACACGATTCTTAAAACGAAGAAATATTTTTCTGAACTAAAGCCAACTAAAGCAACCATACATACAATTTCAGGTCCTGTAGATCTAATTAAAGGAACTGGAAAGACTCATTTTATATTACCAAATGGTACAAAGTTTTTAATAAATAATGCTCTGTTTTCACCAAAATCCAAAAGAAATTTGTTGAGTTTCAATGACATACACCGAAATGGATATGATACTCAAACTGTGACAATAGAGAATAAGAAATTCATGCATATAACCGATAAAAACCATGTACTGGAAAAACTGCCAACACTCAATTCTGGCATTATACATATATAAGTATGGTTGAATCTAACATGGTAGTACAAGAGAAATATTGTGATCCTGGAGTGTTGAGTTTGTGGCATGACAGATTAGGCCATCCAGGAACAACCATGATACAAAGAATAATTGAAGGTACCAATGGACATCCGCTGAAAGGCCTGAAGATCTCTCAAAAAGGTAACTTGGCTCCATGTACATCTTGTTCTCTTGGAAAACTTATTCTGAAACATTCACCAACTAAAATTGAAAAGAAAAATCCTGTGTTTCTTGAAAGAATTCAAGGTGATATATGTGGACCAATTCATCCACCATGTGGACCTTTCAGATACTTCATGGTTTTAATAGATGCGTCAAGTCGATGGTCTCACGTTTGTTTATTATCAACTCGTAATGTGGCATTTGCAAAATTTCTGGCTCAGATAATTAAATTAAGGGCGCATTTTCCTGATTATACCATTAAAAGGGTGAGACTTGATAATGCTGGTGAATTTACGTCTCAAGCTTTTAATGATTATTGCATGTCTGTCGGAATTAGTGTTGAAGATCCAGTTGCTCATGTTCATACAAAAAATGGTTTAGCTGAATCATTAATTAAACGTCTTCAGCTAATAGCTAGACCATTAATAATGAAAACAAAACTCCCTATTTCTGTTTGGGGACATGCAATTTTACATGCTGCATCACTGATTCATCTAAGACCAAGTGCATATCATAAATTTTCTCCTCTACAACTTGCTTTTGGTCAAGAGCCAAACATTTCCCATCTTCGAATTTTTGGGTGCGCAGTATATGTTCTGATTGCACCACCACAACGTACAAAAATGGGTCCTCAAAGAAGATTGAGTATATATGTTGGGTATGAAACATCTTCTATTATAAGATATCTTGAACCACTAACCGGTGATGTTTTCACAGCACGTTTTGCTGATTGCCATTTTAATGAGACAATTTTCCCAGTATTAGGGGGAGAAAAGAAAAACAAAGAAAAGGATGTTTCATGGTGTGAACCATCATTGATTCATCTTGATCCTCGGACAAAACAATGTGAACTAGAAGTTCAGAAAATAATGCATTTGCAAGAAATTGCAAATCAACTGCCTGATGCATTTACTGATTCTAAAAGAGTGACTAAATCATATGTGCCAGCAGCTAATGCACCTGCTCGAATTGAAATTCCAAACGAGAAAATTGATGACAAAGTCACTCAAGAATCAAAGGCACGCCTGAAGCGTGGAAGGCCGTTTGGTTCCAAGGATAAGAATCCTAGAAAAAGAAAGAGCTCTGAAAATGCAATTGATAATGAGAAATGTGTTCCTGGAGAAACACAAAATAATAATGTCTCCAAAGAAGGAGAAATTGATGATACAAATACAGAGATTGCAATCAATTATGTCCATACAAATATTATATGGAACAGATCTGAAATAATATTGATGATAGGTTTTCTTTTGCTGTTGCATATGATATTATTAATGGAAGTGAGGATCCAGAACCAAAGTCTGTTATTGAATGTCAAAATAGATATGATTGGGATAAATGGAAAGAAGCTATGCAAGCTGAATTAGATTCTTTAAACAAACGAAAGGTTTTTGGATCCATTATCCTCACGCCTGAAGCCGTGAAACCTGTAGGATACAAATGAGTGTTCATACGAAAGAGAAATGAGAAAAATGAGATTATAAGATACAAAGCTAGACTTGTGGCTCAAGGTTTTTCTCAACGGCCTGGAATTGATTATGATCAAACGTATTCTCCTGTTATGGATGCAATAACGTTTAGATATTTAATTAGTCTTGCAGTTTCTAAAAATTTAGAAATGCGTTTAATGGATGTTGTTACAGCTTATTTATATGGATAACTAGATAGTGATATTTATATGAAAAACCCTGAAGGATTTAAAATGCCTGAAGCATTAAGCAATAAACCCAAAGAAATGTATTCAATCAAATTACAAAGATCTTTATATGGGTTGAAACAATTTGGACGCATGTGGTATAAGCGTTTGAGTGATTATTTGATATGTAAAGGATATACAAATAATCAAATTTGTCCACGCGTGTTTATAAAGAAGACAAAGGTTGGATATGTTATTATAGCTGTCTATGTTAATGATCTAAATATCATTGGCACAATAAATGAGATAAATGAGGTCATTGTGCTACTAAAGAAGGAATTTGAAATGAAAGACCTTGGTAAAACCAAATATTGTCTTGGTTTACAAATAGAGCACATGCATAATGGCATTCTTGTACATCAATCAAATTATACGAAGAAGGTCTTAAAACGTTTCAATATGGATAAAGCAAAACCTTTAAGCACGCCAATGGTAGTTAGATCACTTAATATTGAAAAAGACCCATTTCGTCCTCAAGAAGAAGATGAAGATTTACTCGGTCCAAAAGTGTCATATCTTAGTGCAATTGGAGCCCTGATGTATCTTACTAACTGTACAAGACCTGATATTTCTTTTGCCGTAAATGTGTTGGCTAGATTTAGTTCAGCCCCCACCAAACGACATTGGATGGGAATCAAACACATTTTACGATACCTTCGAGGAACTGTTGATTTGGGATTATTTTATTCAAACAATACAAAAGAAGGTTTGATTGGTTATGTAGATGTAGGTTTTTTGTTTGATCCCCACAAAGCAAGATCTCAAACAAGATATGTATTTTTGAATGGAGGCACTGCAATATCCTGGCGTTCTCAGAAGCAAACACTTGTTACAACATCCTCAAATCATGCTGAAGTTATTGCACTACATGAAGCCAGTAGAGAGTGTGTATGCCTGAGATCAATGACACAGCTCATCTTGTCTTCTTGTGGACTTGAGAAAGGCAAAAGTCCTACACTGATTTATGAAGACAATGCAGCTTGCGTGTCACAAATGAAAGAAATGTATATCAAAAGTGACAGGACCAAACATATCCCTCCAAGATTTTTCTCCTATACGCAAGACCTTATAAAGGACAATGAAATTGAAATGAAATACGTTCAATCCATTGATAACTCAGCTGATCTTTTCACGAAGGCTCTTCCCAAAGCGATTTTCAGAAAACACGTTCACAACATTGGAATGCGACATGTACAAAACATGTGATGACTTTCAGATGGCAATATGAGGGGGAGTCAACCAATCGATGTACTCATTTTCCCTTGACTAAAGTTTTTTCCCACTGAGTTTTTCTTTAGCAATGTTTTTAATGAAGCAGCATTTCGTGGTTAAACTTTTACCAAAAATTATCATCCAAGGGGGAGTGTTATAAGATGTCAGAGTATGGATGATGAATTTTCTTATTCTTTTACCAAGTGAACAACCAACATCCAAACAGCAATTTCATTAAATAGGGAATAATGATTTTTTGTATATAAATAGATTCATCGAAATTTATCGAATGTATGAATGTGTAGAGAAAAATATACGTCAAAAGTCTTTACAAGTTTTGATGGTTTGTTAATATATAAATTCTGTTAGATTATAACAATATATATATTATAGAGGGGGGTTCAATGGAAAACCAATATGCATCGGAAAACTTTGGAAAACCTCCATGCACCACCACAAATGCATCACAATTCCCGCGTGACGCATCAAATTCCCCGCGTGATGCATCAAATTCCCGCGTGATGCATCAAATTCGCGCGTAATGCATCGACTTTCTGCGTGATGCATCACCTGATCCAATGGCTATAAAGTGGTTCCCGGGTTTTCCGATGCATATAGGTTTTCCATTGAACTCACCCCTATATATATATATAAAACGGAGTAAAAAAATATTTTATCAAGATTATTTGACACTCAACCTATAAATATAGATACACCCATAGTGTGAATGATCAGTTGAATTTGTAAATTGACATAATTGTTGTGACATGTTATGAAAGTAAAACAAATTTTGAGCAGTGAATGATCAGAAAAGTGTCTCTATACATAGTTGTTTCAGTTGTATATCTATCACAAAATACTTCATTTACAGTTATATCATATAAGAAAAAGTCAGTATACACCAAGAAATTTTGACACTACCAAGGTGTTTTAATAAACTTATGTTCTAAAAAACACTAGTATCCAACAAATAAAATGTTATGAAGTATAATTTTATTAATATTGTATTATGTTTACTTTTTAAATATTTAATATGCTTATATAATCTTTATTTAGTTTTAATAAATATTATTTATTTATATTTTATGATGTTCTTTATTTGTATTTTTTTCATTTAAAATGTAATTTTACTTCTTATATATAAAATTTTTTATTTTATATATATATATATATATATATATATATATATATATATATATATATATATATATATATATATATATTATATTTATGATTAACATAATTGTTAAAAATAATTGTTAAAAATTAACAAATATCAAATAGATAATGATGGAAAATAACATTTGGAATTATGTCATATAATAGAAAGAATCAATTAATTATTAATATTTATAGATTTTAAAATAACTAATTGTTTAATTATTTTTAATTTATATAATTGTTAAAAATTAACAAATATCAAATAGATAATGATGACAAATAACATCTGGAATTATGTCAAATAATGGATAGAATTAATTAATTATTAATGTTTATAGATATTAAAATAACTAATTGTATTTATCTTTTTAGGTGAAATGTAGTGATGTCATGTGACAATTTGTGTTCTCCTTTATTATATATATATATATATATATATATATATATATATATATATATATATATATATATATATATATATATATATATATATATATATATATATATATATAGAATAGATACAGATTCACACAAGTTATCACATGCATATAATAGATGCTAAAGAATAAAAACTTTGTTGTGAATTACCATATCCTTCTCGTGAATACATATATTAATCAAGTGAATGATAAAAACATGTAATGAACATCACGTATCCTTCTTGTGAATACTTATGCAAGCAAATAGATTAATGATTTACAAAAGTTATTTGACCATTTACATAATCCATTTAGTCATTCACATAAGATATTTAACCATTCTTGAAAGCAATGTTACCATTCACCAGAATTTTTTTATCATTCCCATAAATGATTCACTTTGACCCAATGATTGCCGAAGGATGATTGGATTGATGTTTCAAGAGACAACTTCGATCGATAAAATGATTCACTTTGACCCGATGATTTTTAGAACAAAAGAGAGAAATTGGAATTTTTTTTTGGAATGATTTGAAACAATGATGACATGATCGTGTATTAACGACTGATAGTTTAACAACGTACCTCTAGAAATCCAGTGTAGCGTAATTAGTACATCTCCTAAATTTTTTTTCATAATCATGTTTAAATTAACAGTATAATGTTACTTTTAAAAAAACTCACATACAAAAACGTCTTAGAATACGTGAAAATTTCAGTAAATGGTCAACCATTTATGTTAAATTTGTATGAATGATATATCATTCACACGAATTTTTCGTTCATTCACTAAATTTATCTTTCAAATCTTATAATATATAAAGGTATGGTCATTTTGGTAAATCTTCTTACAATATTGGTTTAGATATATCTATATAAAAAAATTTTAAAAACAAATTTTCTTTTGAGGTACTCTCGGTACACTGGATTTTTAAAGACACTTTCTTGAATGTATATATTTGTATGTATGTATGTGTGTGTGTGTGTGAAAATGTTCAAATGAGAACCTAACTTTCATGGAGAACAGGTGAACCAATTTAAAATTTTATGAAACCCTCCTATGTGTGTTTGTGTGCAGGGGCGTATCTATATATATATACGGTGGGGGTCAAACGACCCCGATAATTTTTTTTACTATGTTATATATATAGTTGAAAATTTTCAGACGCCAATGATTTTTAAAGATAGATTGATGATTTTTAAAGATCGACCTTGATGATTTTTAAAGTTTTGACTCTCCAACTTTTTTCCCTTTCTCTTATGTGTTATCTTTTCGATTTATATAATGTTTAAGTTTTTATTTCATTTATATAATGTCTATGGATTATAAAAATATCATATATAAAATATTAGATATTTAGAGTGTTAGTTAAATTATTGTTTACATGCTTATCACAAAGTAAAATTATTATTAGTTTTGTTAATTGTGTTATTATTGTTGATTTATTAACATAAATTTTGTTAAGGTTTTTTTATTTCTTCTAGAAAATATAAACCGATTTTACAAAAAAGTTAGCAAGATTCGAATCTTCGAGTGAGTGACTTTCTATGGAATCCTTCTAAAATGAAATATTATGGAATATTTATCCATTATGGGACTCGAAGTCCTGACTAGGAATCCAAGTTAACATATTGGTACCGCTAGGTTACAAGATCTTTGGTTTTTTCTGGAATACCATCCTAACTAAAAAGACGAAATTAAACGAAAACACTTGATTAGATGACCATGTTTCATAAAGAACAACTGCAGACCTAATTTCTTTTGGTTTACAGCGACTGATAAAATTAAAACTTTTGCTTATTTGTTCTGTTCATTCTAAATTTTCTAAGACTGAAAAATCTTAAAAGGGTCACAAACACTCGTAATTTCTTAGCATTGTTAAATTTTGACTTCTATAAAAAATTTTTTGGATCCGCCTAGGGTAAGAAATAAAAGGTAATGTGTGATTGTGAAAGGCAAAAGTCAAAACGACGTCGCTCCGTTTCTCTTTCAAGGAATGTTGCTCTCACATTCCTATAAAGTTATGAACAAACCATCCTCTACAAATACGCATCTTCACCTTGCCAAAATTTTAGTTAAAATTTAACTATTTAGCGTTCAGATTTATAACTTTGTATTGTGTTCGGTACGTACTCTAGTCAAGCTACCGGTCACAATTTGTCCATCACATTAATAAAACATTAAAACCCGATAAACAATTAAACATATACAATTATTATTTTTTAATTTTACGCATCGTCGATATAATTTACCAAGTGTTATTAATTTTAATCATCTTAAACGATTACCTTGTTTAATTATATCCGATCTTTTTTACATCTATGAAAGATACATTGTACAAAATTGTGATGCAAGCAATGTGGGTTTGTTATCATTCAAATAATGGGCGTATTTAGCTGGTAAAAAAGTATTGGTTTCACGTGACACTTGATAAATTATATTGACGATACGTAATGTATTAGATAATTTCTTGGATTTCACATAACTTAGTAATTGACTAGTTTTTTTTAATAAAATGATACCAATGGAAAAATGTGTTTAAATAAGATGCAACTTTTCTTTTAAGAAGAAAGAAAGATTCAAAAATATACAAGATTTTAAGAATTAAGATGTTAGACTATTTTATGTGTATTTCTAAAATGACTTTAGTTAGTTTATAAATAATAATGAGATAACTGGTTTTAAAAACTATATATTTGGATATGTACTTTTAAGTTTGTTATCAATGTTAGGATGAGGGGAATGATATCCATTGTCTTTCGAAACATGTCAGTGTCACATCATCACAACAGTAGTCTTTTTTTTTCTTTCTATTTGCTCATTTTATCTTTTCATGTCATTGAAACCATCATAGTAGTTTCAAAAACACATTTTCACATCAATTAATTTTGTAATTTATTGGGTTTTTAAGTAGTTTCAAAAATATTTTCACATCGAAATCCATGATTTACGAAAACAATTAATAAAATCATAAACATCATATTCTTATATAAATCATAAAGGGGGATCTCGTAAAACCAACAAAAATGAAAACAAGAACAAGAGATAAACAAGAAAAAAAATATTAATGTACCAATCTTGCCCTCAGTTGGTAGTAGGGTTGAATTTCCATAATTTCACAAATGCAAATCACCAAAGTTTGTGATCTCTAATGGTATTTTCACTCAAATGAATCTTCATATGATAATAGAATGCTAGTTTTACAAAGTATCAACTATTTAAAACATAAATGTATGTATTGATGTAACCACTTCCTTGTGTTAATATGTCCCAATCGCAACTTCTTTTATAGATTTATATTATTTATGAAGTATCAAGCATGAATCAAACACAAACCATAAAAACCATTTCACAAGTAACATAAATGTACGAAAGAAGTTGTGATTAGGGAATATTAACACCAGAAAGTTGCAGAACCGAATGTGCAAACTCTGAATCGAGTAAATCTTGTTGCATATGATAATCAGATTAGGGTTTTTCAAAGTATAATTATAAAATAGAATATTTTTGTATTTTGAATAACATATGATATCAACACATTTTTTTTAAAAAATTTATGTATTCTGAAAGGCTGAAAATTAAATAAAAACATCTCCAAATAGAAACAACTAGGGGTGTAAATGAGATGAACTACTCGAGCTCGACTTGCTAAAAGTTCGAAAAAAGCTCGAGTTAAAAGAGCTCGAGCCGAGCTCAAGCCTAAATATGAGCTCATTTAATAAACGAGCTCGAGCAGGGCTTTATATATCGAGCTCGCGAGCATAAATGAGCCCATATATAAATATAGTTTTTAATTAATACATATATAATATATAGATTAAATAAATATAAAATACATAAATAAATTATAAAAAACTAATTACAAATTAATATATAATAAACGAGTCGAGCCCGACCCGAGCTCGAGCTTGTATAATTATTCATGAGCTAAGCTCGAGCTTTACATACAGAGCTAGAAATGGGTCGAGCTGGAGCTCGAGCCTAATACTTTTAAACGAGCCGAACTTAAGATTTAACGGACTCGAGCTCGGCTCGTTTACACCCTTAAATACAACCTAACGAGGTCTTTGGCTCATAGAATGAAACTCGAAATAGTTGGAATTAATTTTAGAGTATTATGATATTTATATTTTTTATATTACAGAAAGGATGAATTAAAATTTCTCTAATATAATCAAAATTATGACTGAAGAAATTTATTAATTCTTAAAATTTAAATAATTTAGATTCCAACATTTTATAAATTACTCACTAGGCAAATATCAAAGTACATGCCCACCATTAGGGGTGTTCAAAACCGGATATCCGAATTTCGGATAGTGAATTTTGCTATCCGAATCCGAAATTTCGGATTCGATATCGGTCCGAATATCCGAAAATTCATATTTTAACTTTTTTTTTAAAAATCAAATATTTAAATATATAAAATACAAATTCATATACCCAAATAAATATTATAGATAAATATATCACAAACTAAATTTATCCGGAATTATTTTTACTCAAAACGACTAAAAAAATATTTAAAAAACTAAAATATATTAAATATTAGTTAATAAATCTATAATATCAAGATAAAACTCAAAAATATACATTAGAATAATAATAAACACTCAATATTATGTAGATAATCAATCCTAAAGATATAAAAAAAATTTAAAAAAAATAATTTTTTGGATTTTTGGATTTCGGATTATCCGAATATCCGAAAATCTTGAATTTACTATCCGAATCCGAAATTTCGGATATCCGAAAATCCGGATTTCCGAAATTTCGGATTCGGATCGGATTTTCAAATTTTATTTCGGATGCTCGAATTCGGATTTTTATGAACACCCCTACCCACCACATGCACCACGTTGTAATTTATTTAAAATTTTATTCCATGAGTCAAACCAGACCTAAATATATCTAACAGATGATCTTATCAGTTAATAAAAATTAATGGATCTACCACCGAGTATATAACTTATTAATTTTATATATATATATATATATATATATATATATATATATATATATATATATATATATATATATATATATATATATATATATAGATTTGGGTTCAAATGAGTATCACTAGTTTTGCGGAGTACCAGAGGTACTTCGCTTAAAGTCATTTTTTTTGAAATTTTTTTTCATAATCATGTTTAAATTAATAATATAAGACTACTTGCAATAAACCACACCTAAACACACACTAGAACTATGTGAAACGTGTGTGTTCACATGAACTGCACTGTTGTGTGTTCACAACTAAGAAAGTTCACATGAATTTTTTCACGTTCACATGACTTTTAAGATGATAGAAAGTGTAAATGTATATAATTTTTTACGAATAGCCTTATATTATTTGTATCTAAATGAATATGAAAAAAATATAAAAAAAAAAAAAAATTCGGAGCAAGTTCACATCTGAAATCTGTGTGTTCACAGGTACTCACGGTACTCTGCACTTTTTAGGTACTCACACGAACCATATTCTATATATATATAGATAACACATTAAATAATTAATAAATACAAAATATCTTGTTTTAATTTATATTATTTTTAAAAAATTCATAATAAAAAAAAGACTAAATTACATAAATGGTCCCTGTGGTTTATATAAAATTACGGTTTTCATCCCTGAAAGAATTTTATTACACCAGCAGTCCCTAAAATCAAAAAGTTGTAACATTTTGGTCCCTGAAACTAACGGCCGTTAACTTGAGCCGTTAGTTCCAGGGGCATTTTTGTCTTTTTGACTTTCAAGGACCATTTATGTAATTTTTAAACTTTCAGGGACCATATATGAAATTTTCATACTTTTCATATATATTTATCATTTCTTTCTTTTTTTTTTATAATTTAATTATCCAAATATAACATTTTAATTTTATTTCTTTTGTTTTAATCATTAATTTTTATTTGTATGTTTATTGTTATTATTAATGTTATTTTTTTATATATTACTATAATTATTTATTTAAGATTATTATATGATAAACCTAGTTCATTTTTTTTTCAATTATTTTTTTCATTTAAGAAAATTAAAAATAAAAACTAGTTGTATTTTTTTTGTTCGGAAAATCTAAAATGGAAATGATTTATTTCTTTTCTCCATTCAAAAAATTTCAAAATAACAAAACGTGTTGAAGCTTTTTTCGTTTGGAAAAAGAATATAATAAAAATGTTTCTAAGTTTCTTCATTGCAAATACTTAATATTTTTTTTTAATTCTAAATGGTTTGAAAAAAAGCAAGAATTGGAATGGTTCGTTGCTTTTTAGTCATTAAATTCCAAATGGTTTGTTGTTTTTATTGAAAAATTTGAAATTGTATTGATTTTTTATCTGCGTTTAATTAAAAATCAGAATGGTTTTTTTGTTTGAAAAAAAATCAAAAATTATAACTGTTTACCGTTTTTTGATCAAAAAAATTAAAATCAAAATGGTTCGTCATTTATTTTTATAAAAGAAATTTTAATACAAGATGGTTATCGTTGTTTAAAAAATAAAAAATTATAATGGTTCATCATTTCTTGATCAAAAAAATTATCGAAATGATTCATCGTTTATTTGATCCAAAAAACAATACCTGAGTGGTTCGTAAATGTTTTTATCGTTGTTTTAATCAAAAATCGATGAACCATTATAATGAACCATTTCGATTTTAATTTTTTTGATTAAAAAACGATGAATCATCATGATTTTTGATTTTTTTAAAACAAGGATAACCATCTTGATTTTAATGACAAACCATTTTGATCAAAAAACAGTAAACCGTTATGATTTTTGATTTTCTCAAACAATAGAACAATTCTGATTTTTAATTAATATAAAAAATCAATACAATTTCAATTTTTTCAATAAAAACAACAAACCATTTGGAATATAATTTATTTGACTAAAACGCGATGAACCATTTCAATTCTTGATTTTTTCAAACCAATTAGAATTAAAAAATTTTATTAATTATTTGCAATGAAGAAACTACGAAGCATTTTGTTTTTTTTTTCCAAACGAAAAAAGCTTCAACACGTTATTTTGAAATTTTTTTAATGGAGAAAAGAAATAAATCATTTCGATTTTAGATTTTCCAAACGAAAAAACTACAACTATTTTTTATTTTTATTTTTATTAAATGAAAAAAACAATAGAGAAATATTTGGATCTTAATAAATAAGGAAAAAAAATGAACCAGGTATATCATATAATAAACTTAAATAAATAATTATAGTAATGTATAAAACAAAAATAACATTAATAATAACAATAAACATACAAATGAAAATTAATGATTAAAACAAAAGGAATAAAAAAATAAAATGTAATATTTGGATAATTAAATTATAAAAAAGAAAGCAATGATAAATATATATGAAAAGTATTAAAATTTCATAAATGGTCCCTGAAAGTTTGAAAATTACATAAATGGTCCTTGAAAGTCAAAAAGACAAAAATGCCCCTGAAACTAACGGCTCAAGTTAACGGCCGTTAGTTTCAGGGACCAAAATGTTACAACTTTTCGATTTTAGGGACTGCTGGTGTAATAAAATTCTTTCAGGGACGAAAACCGTAATTTCATATAAACCACAGGGACCATTTATGTAATTTAGTCTAAAAAAAATATAAGGCTTCTATTGTACCATGTACTGGTAATTGATGATGGCATGTTTTAGAATCTTAAAAGGGGAATGTGAGAGGCAAAATCACATGCAGATGGATCATTTTTCATCGGCTATGATGCGGGTGCATGCTCCTATCATGGGTCCTATACCCTGACAGTTACCACGTTTGTGTACCCGACTCGTACCCGGACCCACCTCATCTTATTTTTCTGACCCGATGTTCCTTTCATTTTCCCAATCCTTAATCATGTTATTCAAATATGAAAAACAAAAAAAACCATATTATAATCCGATGGGTTGGCTGCTATTGGATTTTAGGATTCGTGAAGATAGCTGTGTGTTTTTTTTTTTTAAATAAGTGACAAATGACCGAAAACTGATTGTAGTACTTATTGACTCACAAGTGGTTATGCTGAATACTGAAACATTAAGTTTGTTTCTATTATATGTTGAAGTTTTGCAGACATATTAAAATTTTTACTTGATAAAAACATTCAATTTAAACAAGATTTTAATCCTAGCAAATCAAACATGAAACAATTGAAACATTATGAATAAATTCTCTGTTTGTGTTGCTGCTTAAACAAGAATCCAAATGTCTATTGTTATAAGAATCCTAACTTTAATGAGACAAGATTGTTAAAAGTGAATGCATATTGGCATTCAAGCCATATGAAGAATCAATAGAGAAACAAAACAATAATTAGGGTGCAATTACATAAGCATTTGTGTGGAAGAAGACCTCAGAGGTGTTCAACTGTTCATACCCCTTATTCTTGTTATTACAGGAATCAGATTCAAAGATAAACTTTATAAAATTGATATAGATCCTTTTTGTTGATATGAAAAAGCGAGCCATAACTATTGTTACTCCTTTTGTTCCCCAAAAACGAACTCTTAAAAGATGAGATCAAGTGTTTATTATGCAATAGATGTCATGAGATCTGAATTCTAGGGGTTCTAAAGAAGCCACAAAATCAACAAAAGAGATATATGAGAGGCGAAAAGGAAAATATTATTTGCCTTATTGAAGTAGAGAAATTGACGATATAGGAATGTTGAAGAGGAGAGATTGGTGACTAAACAACAAGGAGGACCAAAGAGGTATGATGTGGGTGGAGGGGGCGGCGGTCAGTAGTGGTGCACTGCCAACGATGGAGGCAGACATCACCCTATCTGCGACGAGGTTAGAAGGAGAGAAGTAGGAGACGACAGATGACACTTGCTCGAAACAATAGACAACGGTGACAGAGAAGTTGATCATATAAGATGAGGGTAGTAGCGCAAAGGAGACCAGAGCAGGGGTGAAGGATGAGGCTGTAGAGGCTTTGAAAGAGATGGATAGAAGAGAGCAACGATAGTGAATGTGGAGGCAATGATGAGAGTGTACATTTCTTTTTTTTTTTTGTTAGGGTTCACTGATTATGCTCATAAACCTAATAAGCTTCCTCTCCCACACTGATCAAATAAGTATATAATCAATTAATATTGACACTTGTTGCATTTTAAAAGAGAACGCACTTATTGAACAAAACAACTTACCGAACAAGTGATATGGTCTTATCAGCATTTAGAAATATGTTTTGATAAAATTAGTTGATAATCAAAGTTTTTATTAATATAAGTATTTTTTTAAAAAAAAGTTTGACTTAGAAAACATGTGATATATAATATTAAAATATCATATTTGTAAAAAGGAAAAAAAAGAAAAAAAAAAACACATGTGTTAATTTTGGTAAATAGAAAGTGTAACATGACAAAGACTAAAAACCTTGGAAGCTTCCTGGTAGCTTCTCAAATGCAACAAATACGATCTATTTGTGGGCAACAAATGAATGGAAAAGATGTAAAGACACGTCTATTCTTTTTTATTTATAGTAAGTTGATAAAATATAGATCGATTGGCATGTTTTTGAATTTTTGGTATAAAAAGAAAAAGAATTATTATATATGCTTAAATAATGATTTTCCATACTCTAATTAGTTGGATTTTAATTTTATTTGTTCACGATTTTCTTTTTATATTAATAAACGAGTTTATTGACCTAACATTTATTATTTTTGGCCAAACATGCTAGTACCAATTGTTTGGTGCATGCACAAGTGATTTGAGGTTATGAATTTTCCATTTTTTGTACATACAACATTAACAATTTTGAAACCTCTAATACACAAGACTTATGCAAAAATCACCCTTCAACAATTATGAAATAATTTTCTTTTCTCAAAAAATGAATGGTATGTGTGTGTATGGATGGATGGTTTAAATGAGAAATATAAGGACAAATAACCAAAAATAGTAACAAGTTTTGACATTTTTATCATTAATAGTAACATTATTTATTTTATATCATTAATAGTAACAACTTTTTATTTTTCTATCAATAATAGTAATGGGTGACCTGTAAACCTGTTTAGCAGGTCATCAACTTTTCAGTTATAAAAAATAGTAACATCTTTATAGATTTTTATCAATAATAGTAACATATCAAATTAAAAACATATCTTTTGTTATTTTATTAAGTTTTCAAATATTCCATAAACACCAAAATAAACCAAATTTTATTCCGAATTTTTACGGATAGATAATATTCGATTATTTATTCACAATTATATATAATATGAATGAAAAAAATACTATGAATCATTTCAATTTTCACTTTTTCCAACAAAAAGACTACGAACCATTATTTTTTTAGTTTTTCCGAATAAAATAATACAAATCGTTCCATTTTTTTAGTTTTTTCCGATCTAAATAGGTCATAGTTTTTTTATTTAAAAAACAATAAATCAAAATGAGTCTCAATATTTTTCATTCATAAATCTATAAACCACAATGAGTCATGGTTTTTACATTCATTGAAAAACTAAAAAATGAATGGATCGCAATACTTTTTCATTCGTAGTACTTTTTATTTAGAATAAAAAATTACAAATTGATCAGCTTTTTAGTAAATTCCAAACAAAATTGATTACAAACAATACAATTTTTAGCTTTCCCGAATGAAAAACTACGATCCAATCATGTTTTACATTTTTTTTACAAAAAACTATAAATCATTTTGATTTTTCGTACAAAATAATTGCAACTCATTTATTTTTGTGTTTTTAATAACGAAAAAAACTATGAATTATTTCAGTTTATAGTTTTGCCGAATGAAAAATATTGCAATCCATAACAACGATACATAACCACTGGTACGAAACTATAAACTGGAATAATTCATAGTTTTTTTTGTTGTTATAAACACAAAAATAAATGAGTTGCAATTATTTTGTACGAAAAATCAAAATGATTTATAGTTTTTTGTAAAAAAAAAATCAAAAACGTGATTGGGTTGTATTTTTCATTCGGGAAAGCTAAAAGTTGTATGGTTTGTAATCAATTTCGTTTGAAATTTACTAAAAAACTGATCAATTTGTAATTTTTTTATTCCAAATAAAAACTACTACGAATGAAAGGTATTGGGAACCCATTCATATTTTAGTTTTTCAATTATTCAAAAACAATGACTCATTGTGGTTTATAGTTTTATAAATGAAAAATATTGAGACTCATTTTGATTTTTTTGTTTTTTAAATAAAAAAACTGTGACCCATTTAGATTGGAAAATACTAAAAAAATGAAACGATTTGTATTATTTTATTCGGAAAAACTAAGAAAATGATGGTTCGTAGTTTTTTGTTGAAAAAAGTGAAAATTAAAATGATTCACAGTATTTTTTTCATTGATATTCTATATAATAGTGAATAAATAATCGAATAATATTTATTCGTAAATATTCAGAATAAAAATTTGGTTTATTTTGGTGTTTACGAAATATTAGAAAACTTAATTAAATAAAAAAATTATGTTTTTAATTTGATATGTTACTATTATTGATAAAAATCTGAAAAAATGTTACTATTTTTGATAACTGAAAAGTCGGTGACCTGCTAAACAGGTTTACAGGTCACCCGTTACTCTTATTGATTGAAAAATAAAAAGTTGTTACTATTAATGATAAAAAATAAATAATGTTACTATTTGTTGGGAATTCGTATGGGTTTTTCATAAAAACAAAAAAAACATTAATCATATTAACGCACAGCGGAAGCTTTTTAAAAATAACGAATTCCGTACACGGATCATCAAGTATACATAAGATAAGTAAACGAGAAAGCAATAAAAATTTGTACCTTTGTATTCTATGACAAGAATACACGAATGAGACGCTTTCGGTATCCACCGGTGATGACACGATCGAGCGGCGCCAAATATACAATCAAACACACGAAGAACGGGAAAACAAAACACGGTTGTGTGTTTGGTACGGCCAGAAAAGAAACACCACACACACATCCTTCATGTGTGTGTGTGTGCCGCATCCCCACAAAACCACACACCCCTTCTTAGGTTATGTATTATGTGTATATATATATATTTCTATACATATGGGCCGATTATATATATTATATATATTAAAGTTAAACTTTAATATATTAATATATATCTTGATAATTATCTTTATTATTTAAACCTTATATAATTATCTCTATAATTATATATCTATTAAATAATATTTATCTTTTATATATTATCTAATAATATATAAAAGACTAGATAATTATTTATGATTATCTCTATTTATTTGTTTATAATTATCCATCTAGTTATCCAATAATTAGATGATAATATCAATTCAAATAAATACATCTTTTATTCAATATCTAATAATAAATAAAAGACTAGATAATTATTATTTAATTATCATCCAATGACAATTAAATCACTACAATATCTAATATTGCACTTTTAGTCCCCGTACTTTGAGATATAATTAATCATCCATCAATTTAATCTCAATGATCATTTCGTGTCATAAACAATATCCAATATTATTTATTCAATAGTTTAATTGCATCTGCTCTATTGTGCTCATCGGTGTGACCCTCAAGTGTTTTATGAAATCAGCCATGATGCAGTAGTAATGTCATCTTTACACACCATACACTAACATACTCCCACTTGTGTAAGACGACATACTGTCCTGCAACATGCGCCTAAAGGAGGTCATGGCTAGACACTTTAGGCAACCAAGGTCATAAAAACTCTGACTCCCATTCGGGCATTCTTGTTGAAACAGCCTTCCAAAAAGAAACTTAGGTTATATCTCATGCATCGCGATATTTCAATGTGAAAGCTAGGCATGGATTAGATCAACCGTAGCAAACACGATTATGTTTCTCGACTCCCTGATCTCATACTAAACTGAAACAGACAGATTAGAACACATCAGTTCTGTCCGAGCATGGCCATGCATTTCTGTCAGTATCGATCGCCGAGGGGCCCAGAAATATCTCTTCTTAGTTAAAAGAAGGTGCAAATCCCATATTGACTATCTAGGCCTCCAGCACGACTCCCACTGCAACCAGCCTCGAACCGTTATGATCACCCAGTTACGGATGACGTTAGGTTAGGCCAAATGTACAGCAGCACCCGCACTAAAGTACGTAGACATCTCAGGTACTAAGGATTACCTTTTTGAGACGACTCATGACTATGATCCACAAAGTGGTCTCAATCGGTGGGTCAATCCAATATTTGTTCGCAACAAATACCTGTGAATTTGGTCCAACCTTTGCTATATTCATCACCCATGAATATCAACCAAAAACCACAGTAGCCTTTTAATTCTCGTTGTGGTTCCCACGACAACAAGCAGCTATGGAATAGTTTTAGAATAACTTCAACTTTATTCTTGGATTTCTAAAACATGCAAAATAGAACGACATTAAAGATATCATGTTGATCTCCTTTATCTCAATAAACACAACATGACTTCCATCAATTTAATGCTACTGTTCCTTTATCAAATGTAACGGTAACACGATCTATCGAAAAATTAATTTCAGACATGATCTTAGTGGGAGTGTTCTCTAGTTAACTGACTTAACTTCCATTACCGTTTATCTTTGAAAAATTACACTAGTTCTTTATTACAACTTCTTGTAATATTATTCAGATCCAATCTGAATCTCCATACAAATTTATATCCATTATCTTTAGAGGAACTGGTAAATCACTCATAAAGACACCAAAATTAAAATTTAGGAGCTCTAGCAATTCAGATTAATTGCTACTAGTGATACGTTTAGATGTTTAGTCATGAATATGACAGTATGCGGTTTATCTATATCTTAACAAAATATATTTAATAACATTGTGTTCAATATTTGTGATATGTATCCATAACCACCAGAACCTGGTTATCGGCAACATTTTGTTGTAGTGTTCCGTCAAGTTTGCCGACGAGTGTTTAAACAAGTCAAATGCTATTACTTGACTAACCACCACACAAGTTGTATACATTTCACATGTAATTTTATAAAATGCGATTACTTCTTGTCTAAACAATCCTGACTTCTCAAGTCTAATTATTTCTGACAAGTGAAGTGAATTAACCTCCATGTAACTCCTTTACATTTAATTCTGCATTTTATTAGTTCCATCTATATAATCACAGGTGACTATCCAACTCATATAATCTCTTGAACAAGCTTTCAAGAATTAACAAGTTCAATGAAATTGCATTTGAACACTTGAACAATTTACACAACAACATGGTAACCCTTTTTATCTGAATATGACTACTAGCTTGTCCAATCTCCATTGACAAGTTACTATTCAAGTTCCACTTGAATCAATAGTCTATAATCATGGTTTAGTAATCTTAAACAACAGGAATTTCAAGCAACAAATTTTAACTCCAAAAATTCTTTATTTATCTCAAAAATACTTGCAAGAAATTCAATCAATTGTATACTACACCATGATAAACTATTGATGACATGAAAATAGTGTCCAGCAGAGTATTCTCTAAGATGTCTCTATGCTCCCACTGAATCTGTCATCGCTTTTCACTTCATTTTAGTCATTGCAGACATTATGCATGAAACTTTGTTCAATTGGGTATCACATATCCAAGAACAATAGAAGTGACTGATTCAGATACACGAAGTCTCAATGCGGTCAACCTTGACAGTTTCCAAGTACTTGAGACAATTCCTTTCCCAGTGCCCAGTTTCCTAGCACTCAAAGAATTTGTCATCCTTGGATTTGACTTCTCTGGTTCTAGGTTTTAGCTACTTGTTAGCTTTAACCTCCGGCTTGGAAACTTACTTTCCTTTCCATCTCTTTCCCTATATTCTCTTCTCAATCACTCCCTCAGCAGTCTATAGCATCCGATGCACCCCACTGATCATCTTCTCCGTGCATATTGTAACAAATTACAAATTGCTAAAACTCCTTCAATAAGGAATTGAGAATTAGATTCGTGGTCATGTCCTATGTCACGGGTAACCCAAGTCTGCTAAGATGATCCAGATAACCTTTCATCTTCAGCGCATGGGATCTAACAGTTGTTCCTTCTGCCATTCTGCAGGAGCTCAGAGCCCTTGTCGTATATCTTTCTCAGTCCGAGCCTGAGTCTGGAACATATCCTTTAGCTGGCAATACATCTGTCAAGCTGAGACGTCCATAAGGCTAGTCCGCAGCTCAGATGTCATGGTCGCTAGCATTAGACAGGCAACATTGACCGAATCCTCAGAGTGCTTATTGTGGAGATTTCTCTCCTCAACTGTAGCAGTCTCCGCAGGAGCAGGTTCTGGTGCCCTTTCCAGAATATACGACTTTCACCCTGTACTCAGAACATTTGTCAGATTTTACTCCCAGTTCAGGAAGTTGCCTCTTTTGAGTTCTCCATATCCCGAATGGACCTCAAAGTAGCAACATGTGCTTTTGGGGAGGATTTTCAAGTGGGAAAAGGATATTTGACGTTATCATTGTTGTTATTACTGTTATTGTCATTGTTATTATTAAACCGCTTCTACCTCTGTCTTTTTCAACCATCTTAAACAATTTTTCAAAAATCAGTATTTGATTAACCATTAATAAATCAATAACCCAAAATTTAGAAAATGATTTATTAATCCTAAGAACCATTTTACTTATTCATGCACCCAACGGAGGCTGAACCTACATGAAAAAGCTACTCAGGCAGGCAACATATTACCAATTACAACCCCTTTGCAACTCTTAGATCTTATGAGATTTTCAATTTCTTAAATTGATCATGTTTAATCTCATCCACACCCTGGGCAACAGTCTTACTGAGGAACCACCACTGACACACACCATATAACAACTGCAAAACACTGGCCCAAGTCTCACTTAGGATCCGCAGTGCTTACCTCACAGCTCTCCGAGTTTGCGGCGTAAGCACCCAACGAAGGCTGAACCTACTTACGACGACCGGTCACCGTGAGTGCCACTATATGGACGGTGTGTTGTGTCAGATTTTTAATTTGGGTTTATAACCAGTCTCTTACCAAGAACTAGTGGCCAGTCAGGTTAGTCTGCGTGCAGTATCCTTTCGGTTCTAAACCTTTCGGAAATTCCACAGCCCGAGCAAGACTGTCCTACACACCACCTATTCTGGTAAACAATCCAGTTAATGTACCAGTTTTTAAGAATTTCAACTCTTTGATCATATGACATTTTAAAATAAATCTCATTTTATTTGAAAAACTAATTTCATAAAAATGTTATATCTAACACCTGACAAAATAATTAAAGTTTCCAATTTAAACTTCCTTTTAAATACTTTAATTTTTCATCAAAAATGATTGTAGTTTTGATTTCTTTTATTTATCTACTTTGTCACCACAACCACGCAGATATAAATAAAGCATAAAGAAATAAAACATACAATCATATGATGACATAGCCTTGCCGAAACTAAATTGGTTTCCGAGAGCCATACGGACAAACCAATTAGGTCAAAACCTAAGGGACAAAATCAACACACAAGGCAAGAAGGTTGAGCTCTTTCAGCTCCCACTAGCCTCAGCGTCCGATAATGTCACCGAGCGTCCTTGATGAATGACCTCCTTCTTGATGGACATCTTCTCCAAGATTTTTTACATGATTTAATCTAAATACATTTGCCTATTTTCTAACCTATTACACATTACATCATAAAACCCGGGATTCCAATGGCACGCAGGCCTTCCCAAAAAATATAACCAATAATGAAAATAGCAAACATCACGATTAAATAAACAGCCATCTAAGCAAAAAGGGGTCTCAAGGCTCGGCTATGTCACAAACATAACTAAAACAGTAAAGCTCTTAAATAATCTAGAATTCATTTTCATCTTGACATGAAAATAATTCCAAAACCAATTAATCCACCATTAATTGAAGTAAATATGTCCAATATCGTTCTTAAATTAAACACGGTTCGTAAACTCGAAATTTAGGAACACTTTCCATAATTAG
The DNA here is from genome assembly GCA_020465985.1 of Centrapalus pauciflorus. Classification (NCBI taxonomy): domain Eukaryota; kingdom Viridiplantae; phylum Streptophyta; class Magnoliopsida; order Asterales; family Asteraceae; genus Centrapalus; species Centrapalus pauciflorus. The sequence continues at coordinate 120,730 of JAANYP010008016.1, read as the reverse complement.
AAACTTTTTCCCGAAAAATTTCAATTTAATTCCATCTTTGCATTATCTTTGGATTCATAACTATACTTTTCTTAAAATATACAATTAACAATTCAAACACCTTTGAAATTTAAACTTACTATTTTAAGAAACTTTTTATTAAACAACCTTTAATAAATATAGTTATGACTTTCAAATAATATTGATAAATAATTTAAACTTCCTTTAAATAATTATCAATTAACTATTATTTAATTGAAACGCTTTTCAAAAAAATAAAATTTACTTAAAATGTCAATTTTCTAAATAAACAATTTTACCAATAAAACATGTCTATAATTTTTAAAGAAAATTGGCCATCTTTAAATAACACCAAAAGCTTTTCTTTATGGTTTTAAACGAATTCTACCAAAAACGTTAATGTCGAGATCAAATCTCAAAAACATTAAACCATGACCGAGCATGAAACTCAAAGTCACGATTTCATCAATTTGAAAATAAATCCTTAAATTAAACTCTCTTTAATTTAATAATGCATTTATGGAACTAAATATTAAATGCATAAATTAAATCTAGTTTATAAATTAAAATTACCATTAATTTTAATTTCAACATTAAAACTTAATTTTTAATTAAAACCGATTTAATTTAAACGACGAATTACTGGAAAATGGAAACGAACCAACTTAGTTAACCGACTCATACTCGGGTTCAATAACCCATATGAACCGAAAATAAGTAGGGTATCAAACCATTTGACGGCTGAAATTAATCGAAGCCATTAATCAACTCACATTGATTATTTCGATTTCCATATTCCAATTAATCGTTTGACTATCGAATCAAATAATATTTAAACCGATTTGTGAATTTTATAAAACTAATAAAGTCTCCCACTTTAATTTTATAAAACCAAAATATATATTTTGTCACAAATTTTAAATATTAATAACCAAACAATTTTGATTTATTAATTCGATTTTAACGCATTTAATTTAATCGTTTGAGTTTAACCGTGAATTAAACGACATGACGGAAACAAATAATCCATCACCTCGGTTACCACATCACAACCGAGAGGTCATGGGTCTCAACCCATGGCCGAAATCTCTAGGTTTGATTTCGTGAACCGAAACGTTTAATTTTCCGACTTTAATCAATTAAACACTTTTAAACAATCAAACATCAACTAAATAAAATGAACTAAGGTTTCAAAATCCCGAGTTCCAAGAAACTCAAAGGTTGGCCGAGAATCACCATGGGGTTTCCAAAACCTTTGGTCGATTTTCTCCAAGCCAAATCAAAACCTTAAACGTTTTAATTATCGATTTCGATCATTTAAACACTTTTAATTATTAAAAATCGAAACTTAAAAAAAAACGTTGGACATAAATACTTGAATAATACTATCATTATGTTACTTAACCTGGCTCTGATACCACTGTTGGGAATTCGTATGGGTTTTTCATAAAAACAAAAAAAACATTAATCATATTAACGCACATCGGAAGCTTTTTAAAAATAACGAATTCCGTACACGGATCATCAAGTATACATAAGATAAGTAAACGAGAAAGCAATAAAAATTTGTACCTTTGTATTCTATGACAAGAATACACGAATGAGACGCTTTCGGTATCCACCGGTGATGACACGATCGAGCGGCGCCAAATATACAATCAAACACACGAAGAACGGGAAAACCAAACACGGTTGTGTGTTTGGTACGGCCAGAAAAGAAACACCACACACACATCCTTCATGTGTGTGTGTGTGCCGCATCCCCACAAAACCACACACCCCTTCTTAGGTTATGTATTATGTGTATATATATATATTTCTATACATATGGGCCGATTATATATATTATATATATTAAAGTTAAACTTTAATATATTAATATATATCTTGATAATTATCTTTATTATTTAAACCTTATATAATTATCTCTATAATTATATATCTATTAAATAATATTTATCTTTTATATATTATCTAATAATATATAAAAGACTAGATAATTATTTATGATTATCTCTATTTATTTGTTTATAATTATCCATCTAGTTATCCAATAATTAGATGATAATATCAATTCAAATAAATACATCTTTTATTCAATATCTAATAATAAATAAAAGACTAGATAATTATTATTTAATTATCATCCAATGACAATTAAATCACTACAATATCTAATATTGCACTTTTAGTCCCCGTACTTTGAGATATAATTAATCATCCATCAATTTAATCTCAATGATCATTTCGTGTCATAAACAATATCCAATATTATTTATTCAATAGTTTAATTGCATCTGCTCAGTTGTGCTCATCGGTGTGACCCTCAAGTGTTTTATGAAATCAGCCATGATGCAGTAGTAATGTCATCTTTACACACCATACACTAACACTATTAATGATAAAAATGTCAAAACTTGTTACTATTTATGGTCATTTGCCCGAAATATAATGTATCGGGGAACCAGTAAACCAGTTTATAACCATGAGATCAGGTGATAGATCACGCAGGAATCGTGATGCATCGATCATGTGAGAATTTGATGCATCATGCGCGAGTTATGATGCATCAAGCATGAATTGTGACGCACTTGTGGGTCTGCGTTGGTTTTCCGATGTATTATGGTTCTTCATTGAACCCAACATATACACACACCATACATTACATGAGTATGTTTAGTAATAACTATTCTATTAAAAATTAAAAAAAAAACATAGAAAATATGATGCTATGTTAAAATGGTATATAAATTATTGAAATTATATAAAAATGGGATTGAATATCTTTATGTAAAATAAATAAAATTAATATTTATGTACAGAATTAATTGAAAGTATTCATGTAAAATAGATAGAATCTAAATTAATATCAATATCAATATTAAGTCTTGAACCGATTTCAAAAAAGAAAAAATTATTAATTGTACTCTGAATATTTTTAATTCAATTGTTTATAGTATAATGAGATCAATTGATTCATAGATGGAAATCATATGATAAATAAAAAAATTTAAAAAAAATAATTTAAAAAGTTGACATGTCACATAGACATTTCCTTCTTTGTTATAGAGTGTAAAACATAGATCAAAATTATAATTTTAAAAATATCAAAGAATTACAAATGTCAAATGAAGCATGTGACAATTGGCTTGTTATTTAATTAAATGACACACGCACATTATTTATTAATTTATTAGTGTGTATATATAACATTAAAATAAAGAAAAAAGATGGCTAAGATTTAATTCAGAATACTTGAATTATTGATTCAAATATATTATTGTGAATCAATAGTTTAAATGTAACATCGAATTAATTTTTAGGTAATAAAATTTATTGTCTTTTCTTTTTGTTAGATAAAAATGAATTGACAAAGATCTTAAAATTATTAAGTTCCAACCACAAATATGAAAAGTGGACAGACAATGATAAAAATTGATTATAATACTGTTTTATTTTACCACAGGAAACGTCGGATGTAAAATTATATTGATATAGCAAAAATCAATATTCGGAAAAGGAGCGAGACACAATCACGTGTCAAGCCACACTCTACCCTTAATAGCCGAGGGCCAAAGTAACAAATTTAGTGTCTTAAACATACATTATCATTCTTAAAATGTGTTGACTACCTGATTAGTACATGTTTTATTGATACATCTTATTTGAGATTTACGTGTTTTATTTGCTTACCATGATATTTGGGAGCTACCCCTCCCATGCATGCAACTTACTTATTATGGCTGAGATTTGCTACTTCGTGTGGTCTGCGGGACGTCATGTCTGGGATATAATTCTAGACGATACTTGGAGTCGTTTGTGGGAGATATCCTGAATCTCACTAGGGAATTTCAGAAGATACTTAAAGTCCCAATTTCAAACGATACTTAAAGTCTCAACAGGGTAATCAATGAATCAAACAATGATTAAATAGCAGGTATTAACAAGACTAGAAAATCAACAACATATATGAACAATAATATGGGTGTCTTAAAGCCGAAAGATAGAAATTAGAGTCCATGGAGTGAATCTAACTATTTGTAAGTCTTAACCATGCTCCAACGACTCAAGGCAACTTAATTTAGGACCTGATGTAGTCATGAATTATTAGGATCAAAACTTCGTTACTTAGTTTGCTTATTATTTTCGAATTATTATGACACGCGATCGCACTTACTCGATGATTATTAAATTAATTATTAACCTTGAAAATTTATCAATAATTTTCGTATTATGACAGAGTTAGTAATTAGGAGATCATATGAGCAAACAACGTCATAAACGAATTTAAAATGGAGCCAAACAAACAAAAATATTGAATTAGGATAACCACAACAATGCCATCAGCTTTAGTGACCAGCATATGCTGTAGCTAAAGTTGATGGGTCATCAGTGACTGATGTTAGCAGTTGCTAAAAGCTAAAGTCCATTTTCCATTATTTTCACAAAGGTAGCCTCCAAGTCGGTCTGTATAGAATCACCCCAAGCATTATCATTACATCCAAAATCATTTATACATCCTTTCTAATTAAAGAATGCCTATGATATGAATATCATCCTTTTATCTTCTTAAATTCTCAAGAACGCTTATTTTTAGAAAATCTTCATTTTTCAACCAATGTAGCTCAAATTTTGGATTTAAGCATGAAATCACATTAAAAACAAGTTTATAAACTTATATCTAACATACTTTACTAATTTCAAAGTTTGAAACAAAGATTTCATGATTTTTGCAAAAGTCGCCATTATGGTGTTTTTGATGTTCTTGAAAAGTTTGGAAGAGAATGATGAAATATATATATATATATATATATATAAATTCATTTTTAGTTTCCTAGTAAGATTATAACCTTCTATCATGTCTACTTTGATTTATTAAAGTAACTTACACGTGAGATGTGAAGATGTACCTCAAGATTAGTGTAAATAAGAGATGGATATGATGGACTCAATCTTGTAATACACAAACACACATAGTGGATCATATAAGGACCTTACTTAAAATGAAAACAATAAGAATCAATGAGATCGCAACAAGTTATTAAATTTATTCCTCATCATAAATGGATCTTTAGACATATTTACAATTTAAAATTAAATAATAAAAAAAATTAATTTTTCACCTGTCGCGTATATTTACACCCAAAATGCTAAAGTAAATTCAATTTCTTCATTTATTTCTCGTTTACCAAGCTCTCTCCCTCTCCTTCTCCCTCTCTCATTAAAATTTATTTGAAGAATATTTCATCATTTTAATATGTACCTACCAAATCAAAATAATTAAATTCACTTTCTCTCCTCACCCTCTCAATCAGCCACCATCATTGTGAGGAATGTAGTGCACTTGTAGTATACTTGAGAGAGTTAATTAGATGAGTTAGTTTGAGCGTCTGTTAGTATTAGTTGTAATTGCCTATAAAAGGCTGATGCACGAGTCACATATGAAATAGAGAAATAGCCTCAAAGATATAACAGAGAGATTGAGAGAAAGGATACAAAGGAGAGTGCAAGAGGACTGCACCACTAGCAGGGTTGGCTGGTGGTGGCACTGCCGCCACTGTGCAGGTGGTAAGGGATGTTCATGGTGAGATCAAGAAGGCTCGTGAGAGTCTAATGTAGTCATGATAAGTGATCTTGTAAACCATGAATGTAATCAAGAAAGCCTATGTGAATAAAGATCTCATTCCGATGAACTATTATCTTCTTTGTGTGTATTCTTATAATGTTTGAATGGGTTCTTGTTCATTCTTATTGGGACTCTGATTTACTACAAGTGGTATCAGAGACAGGTTGCAAATGGTTGGAATCTGGTATCCATTCTGTTAGTGGTCTCAATTATGCATGCGGTGTGTTTGATTAATTGCCTCTGGGAGCCAAGAAGGTTCAAGAACGAAATTAAAGATTGGAGATAGAAGTTGCTCTATACCCTGAATTTTACCAGAAGTGGTAATCGATTTGAAGATTCAATCACTTGAAGAGTGTGGTCAGAAGTCAATTGACAAGGCTGTTTGTGAGTCAATTTAGCGGGGTCTGATCAGTAGGAGCAACCAAAATAAATGGGGCGGGCAGCAAATGGTTCAAAATGAAGAATCTCAAGAAGTGGAGTTTCTTTATGAGTAATCAATCAGCTGGTCCAATTAATCAGAGGTGGAAATCCATTTACGATTGAAGGCAGAATGTGTTCCACGTGAGCTGCTCGACGAAATGCTAGAGAGGTTTTCTTTGGTGGTGTAAATGGTCATGGCTTTGCAAAATGATTCTGATCTGAAATCGTTATTTGGTAGCGTTGAGGACGACTACAATCGATGGTTGAAGATGGAGTGAAGGAGATGTAGCAAATCGATTTGGGGATGAATGGTTTCGATTGATTTTTGAGGAAGTCAGTGTTTCCAAGAAATCAAATATCGATGTCTCTATGACGTGGTTTGATTGGTGAGAAATTTATGCAATATGATGCAAATATCAATCAATTGGGAACAAAAGTGTTCAAGAACAAGATCAAGATTGATTGAAGATGGATGCTTCGTTGTGGCTCAAATCGATAGAAGAAAGAACTCGATTTGAAGGCTGAAATGGTTCTGATCAGTACTAGAAATTCAGTTGATGAAATGGTTTCATGTCAAGCAGGTTTTGGTCGAAGTGGGTCTGATCAGAAAGATCAATCAAATGGCCAGAGAATGAAGATGAGGCCACCAACCGAAATTAGCCAATAGTTGGTTTCAAAAAGTGGGATGTTGTCAAAGGTGCAGATGAAGACAACAGCGTTCTTGATCATGGTTTTTGACCGGAGTTCACTTATGTGAAAGCGAAGGCGTTCACTATACTTAGTTAAAACCAAAAGAATGAAAACAGAAAGATTAATCAGAAACATTAAACAACTGAAGGTTAGAGGTTGAGTTGAGAACGATTTTGTGCATCAAAAGTACGAAGGCAGAAAAATAAAGACATGGAAGAATATAATGGTACCAAAGTGTTGGCTGTCAAATGCCTTGCAATGGTTCTAATGCTTGTGTTAATATTGATACTGATCATAATATCAAGATTAAGGTGGAGAAGTCAAGAACACAAGAAGATATGAATTGCAAAAGAAATCAAGTGAGGTAACTCGAGTCTTGTCCTGATGAGTGTGAGAGTGCAGAAGCCTTTGTTGCTTCAGTGCTCAATAATGCTCAGGGATGGACATGGATTCGAATGGTTTGATCATAAGATGCCATGTAAAGATTACCTAATGACTTTTATGATCAAAGCTCGATTATTTTTCATTAAAAGCTAATAAAAATTGTCATTAATCATCTTGGGTTGATAAGTGAATAAATCAACCATGGATAGGGTGGTCAGATGAAAAGTAGCGGAGGTCAAAACCACTAATGTCAAGATTGGGCACCATGAATTCATGAAGGCAGGTCCGACGAATTGTGTGTGTGTGTGTGATTTGAAATCACTAAGTGCAAGACATGGATCAAGTAAGTTTATGCAGGATTGTTGAAATTCAAGATGTCAAAGATCTGGAAAGTGGACCACCAATGTTGATCATCATGTTGAAAGAAAGTAGTGGATCAAGGGTGGATCTTAGGGTCTTTTTACACGAGATTGAAGCATGTTGGTTTGAAACTAACAATACATCAGTGGCTTGACTTGAAAGGTCTGGTCAGTATGCTCAAGGAGTTGGGCTCAATTAGGAGTAAACTCAAGGTGGAGCGTAGTTAGCTTTATTACAAGAAAATGAGGAGCATGATTGGTTGGTGGATTAGAGTGATGTTAAAGGCACTTTAATGGAGTAAAGAACTAATGGAATGCAGGTCGTTAAAGTGTAATAAAGGAACCCAAAGGTGAGTTTGGTTAGAAGTAGCTACGGTGTTAATGGGAGATCACTGGTAAATCAGGCCTGGTACTAGAGGTGCTCTAGTGGTTAGTAGCAGAAAGTTACGCGAGGGACCAGGGTGTTTAGTGATGAGGTTAACAGTAGTGAAGGTGCACTCGTTGGATTTATGAGTGGAATTGCTGGTACGTGGAGTGGAGAGCACCTGTTGTGATTGGTTGATGAACATGGTGGTGCACAAGCTGTGTTGGGTGATCAACTAATGTGAGTAAGTCCAAAAGTAAATCTTCATAGAGCAATTGAGTTAAACAGATCAGGCTTGGAATCGTGGATGCTGGATCAGGTTTGTATCCGCAGCATGTTGACTTGAGTACACAGGGATGATGTTGGAGATATTGGTTTGGAAAATCAAGTCCTGGTAATGGTGTCTTAGGTAAAAGGAAACTAGTATAGTGAATAGAACATCATGTTGTAATCAAGGAAACCAGTTCAGTGTTGGATCTGTTGGAGCTGGAGCAGATTGGAAATTGATCTCGGGCATGTTACCGACGAGTAAAGGTATTGACAAGGTTGTCAGATGTAAAAGCCTTAAAGGGTCAGTGGTGTCGTTTACACGGTAGGAGACTGAAGGTATTTCCTGAATATGATCTCTCGTGTGTATCATGTATCAAGTAATGAATTGAAACAAAAAGGAAAAAAAATTTGTGAGAGGGGTAAAAGTTCCTGAATAGTATCTCACAACTTTCAATTCATTTGATATGTCTCCTAAATGTATCTATAATGAGTTTATGATTGAGGTGGAGTTACCTTATCGTCTTGGACATAACAGCTTTGATACTTTGAGTTGTCAAAGTAGGATGAAAGCTGATTAGGCTAAGGTCAGGTGTTTCTGTGATGAAGCCAAAGCTCATGGAAACAGAGGTATACCAGGTTTTGAGGGTTGTTGTGGCAAGAAGGTAATAGCCGGATTATTTCAAGATTAATAATAATATGAACACACGAAAAAGATGAGATGTCACCGGAATCACACATTCCTGATTATTCATTCATGATCTACAAAGATTACAACAACACTTGACACCAAGATTTCACACCCTCACCATGAACAACCCACCACCACGTGCACTAGCAGTGGTGCCACCACCGTATGGTGGTCTCACTCCATCTCTTGTGTATCTTAATCTGGGTCTCTATCAGATATCTATCACACCACTTTCTGTAATTGAGGCACCTGCCGTATATAGGCACTTATCTAATTACAATTAAGTCCCTATAGTTTATACAATTACACTATTATCCTAACAATCATATTTTTCAACCGACAACCATGGAGATTTCGACCAACCACCATCATCAAGAAATCGACGGTCACAAACTCTATATATCCTTCTCTCATCTTGAAGAAATTATTGTGAAGAAACCACGAATGAAGCCACTATGGTGAGAAAAACAGCATTCACCATCGTAACCCGCCACAAACGTTATCTCTTTCATCTGTAACCCAATGATTCATGATAGATTCATGGTTGGCGCCGCCAATCTCCGTCACACATATTCTTCAGTGGCCTTATTGTTAGGAATCGACCGTAAAGAGGGTTTCCTTTCTTCTTTACCGATCAGCACGTCTTTTTCCAGGGTCGTGTCGTCGCCATCGTTGACTACGTTTATCACTAGATACCTAATTTCGAAGTTTTATGGAAGATATAGGGTCATCAAAGAAAGAGACATCCATGAAAGAATTCACGTCAATGTCAATCAAAATCAAGTGGGCTTTGGTTTATTCTTGGATGTTATCTTCAACAGAGGATTGAGTTTTTAAGATCTAGCTTTTGAACCACGTTGTTGTTACTAAATGGTTTTATGACCCATGATTCATCTGGATGATTAACTTTCAGGATTTAGTTTGCGAACAACATTAGCTATTGAAATTTTAATTCGTGAAGATTTTGTATAGATTTTAATTTAATATTAAAGAATTTTGATGAATTGTGAGATGTGAATCGCAACTATTAAATATGTTTAAAATCATGAATGGTGAACCATATGAAACTCAAATTGATATCAATGATGAACCTTAGTGAAAACAAATCTCAAATTAATATGAATCGTCAATCATATTAACTAGAATCATATTTATCAATTATATTTCAAAATCATGGATCTTGAACCATATGAAACTCATTTTATATGAACTGTGAAAAATATGTTTTCATGATTAGATCATATGAATCAAGACTATTAAATGTGTTTAAAATAAAGGGAGAATTTCATATATACACTTCTTAAACTTCATAATATCATATATATCTAACTTAAAATTTTAATATTATATATAACCCTCCTAAACTTCATAATTTCACATTACCTAACTTATGTTATTAATATCACATATACCTCTACTAAGCATCATTTATATCATTAATACCTAAATTCATTAATTTAATTACTTTAAAACTCCTCATTAATATTACTTATTACTTAATGACCATTATACTCTTATTTATTTATCCTTTTAACCAAATTTCATCATATCATAGTTACCCTAAAACAAATTTAATTCTTAATATTATATCCCGTATAGTAATTAAATATAATTTATTTTGTAAAACCTTTACCATATAAATTCTTGCTCTTAAAACAAAACAATATACTTATTGTGAAACTTTGGTTTGTCTAAAAAAATGACTCCTTTACTAATGAAAATAACCCAATATTTACGATAAAAATAAATTTACTAATAATATACAAATTTCATCCGGTACATTTAGTATTAAGATATTTTCTCATTACTAATTATTAAACAAATTATTATAAAATTGGACTCCAAATATACAGGATAATATATATAATATTATCGTTAACACAAAATATACACAATTAATAACATTGGATAACAAGTTATAACTCAAATACTCAATTAAATATTAAAATTAAAAAAAAGTAAACTAAAAAAATAATTAATTATAAAACGAACGCAAAATTGAAAAAAAAAAAACTAATTGTTAGGCACAAAAAGGCCTCTACAAACCTGTTCTACATCTGAGGGGGAGATTCTTAATCAAACCTGTTGATGCATATGAAGGTTGAATTTAAGGCCTGTTATATGCTTTATTGAAACCTGAAAATGATTTGCAATATCAGTCCAATTCTGTTCTATATGTTGCATGTGTTGCAACAAAGACAGTTTGTCCAAGCTGTTCAGTCTGCTGAATAGGCTGGACATAAACTGTGTACGCTGCTCTACACTGGCGAGCAGCTTGGGCAGTTTACAAGTGTTCTGTTCTTTGTGAACAGAAACTGTTCTTTGTGAACAGGCTAAACACTCTATGGAATATGTTTCCAAGTCCTCATGTATTGTTTTTGGCTAAAAGATCAGTTTACATAGTCGAAGACAAAGTGGAAAACAGAACTGCTCAGCCTGCCCACGCTGTTCTGTCACATGAAGACAAAAGGATATTTGAAAAAGGGTGACAGACCTTTTCTTATATCAAAATAGGCCTTAACAAAGGAAGAAAGACGCAAAGTTGACATTCCTTATTTAGTTAAAGCTAATGCAACAGTAGACAAAAAGAAAAGACAAAAGTTCTGCACACATGAAGACAAGTCTGCCTTTCAGAATGTGCAGAAAAGTTTATGTTGTCTTTTCAACAAGACTTTCCCTTTTTTCTTTCGTCCAATGAAGAAGCTTCTCTTAGATCCTCTGAGAGGGTATAAAAGGAAACTTCCAAGGACTGAAAGAACAAGCCAAAAAGCTAAGTGCTGAAGCCAATAGTGAACATGCATTCAAGTGTGTCTTTCATGCATGCAAGTCTGCTTGAATAAAACAGTGCTTGGTGTCTAAGCTGTTCTTATTTAAGCTGTTTCCTTGAGTCTTGTAAACATAGTGAGTAATTCTTAGTGAGTGTATTCATTGTAACTAGTTTAAGTCTGTCTTAGATTAGTTAACATACTGTTGTATCTGTTATCTCAGCTTGAACCTTTCCGCATTCAAGCCTGTTTGTAATTAACTTATGTTGATAATACATACAAACATTGAGAAAAGAGTGTGTAGTTTTTAAATAGCTGTATTCACCCCCCTCCCCCTCTACAGCTTAAGGCTATATACTTGGGAAACCTTTCGGGACCTACAACTGGTATCAGAGCAGTTTAGAGTGTGTGTCATTCTAGATCTCTCATTCTCCCAAAGTTTTCATGGACAACAGTGCTGCAAGTTCCTCATACTATGACAATGGCTCAATGGGCAAACCTCCAAAATTCAATCATCAGAACTTCTCTGGTTGGAAGTGCAGAATGATGCTCTACTTAGAGAATCTGGATGTGCAACTACCAGATATTGTAATGGAGGGTCCCTATGTGCCAACCTCTGTTACAACCATAACTCCTGCTGTTGAAGGAGCTGCTCCTGAAATCAGAACATTTGAGAAAGCAAAAGCTTAATGGTCTGATGAAGACAAAAGACTGGTGGCTCTTGATGCAAAGGCCTGAAATAACCTGGTCATCTCTCTGCCTGATGATGTGTTCAAACAGGTTGAGAAGATGAAGACTGCAAAGGAGATGTGGGATACTTTGTGTACCGTCTATGATGGACCCACAATCACACGAGACAACATGATTAATAATCTTGTTAGACAGTATGAACTCTTCTTTGCAAAACCAAAGGAGACTCTCACTGAAACCTACACCAGGTTTACTGCTCTTGTAAATGATCTCAAAGCTGTTGGGATCACCAAGGACAGCCTGACTTTGGTAAACAAATTCTTAGACATCCTGCCTGAAGAATGGAATTATTTTTCTACAATCTTAAAGAATTCAGGTACCATCAGAAGTATGGATCTTGTTAACCTGTATGGATCCTTACTGAATGATGAGCAGTCAAGGCAACATAAGAGAAATGCCTTGGAAATATCTAAGAAAGGTGCAGCCTTTGTGGCCAGTGTGAGACAACCTGTAAGTCAAATGAGTGATGTGTTCACTCAACCTGATCAACAGGCTGATGATAAAGAGGAAATGTCTGATGAGGAAGACAATACAGATCTTGCTGAACTGGATGATGAGCAAATGATAGCCATGCTTGTCAAAAGGTTCAACAAGAAAAGGTTTGGAAGAAACATGATGCAAGGAAGCTCAAATGCTGTTAAAAAGAAGGCATTCGATAAGACCAAAGCTGAGTGCTTCAAATGTGGCAAACCTGGCCACATAGCTGCTGACTGTGTGTCAAAAGCTGTTGGTCAATCATCCAAACCACACAAGACAAACAGGGATGATGGCTATAGGGTTAAGTACCTTATGGCCATGGCTAAGCTGAGGAAGTTGGAAAACTCAGTAGTTTCCAACCGGCAAAAGGGACTCATGGCAGAGACTTGTGACTGGGAGGAGTCTGATTCATCATCTGATGAAGAAGACAATCACTGTCTGATGGCCAACACTGATGTCCCATCAACAAGCAACTTCAAACAGGATGTGGCTGAAGCTGAAGCTTTTAGCAGCTTGGAGAACTGGAACCCTACAGTGATGTATAAGGTACAAATTTTTATGGATTACAGTTCTGAAGAAAAAGTTAAAATGTTTGAATATATGCTTGTTGATCTGAAAGCTACTGTTGAGAAGCATACTGTTTTATTATCTGAAATCTCTAAGCTTAAAACTGATCTTGAAACAAAATCCAGTAAACTGGACAGTTTCCATAAGTTGGAAGCCGAGCTTGATGAATTAAAACACATCAACTCTATTTTACTGGAAGAAAAGAGAGAAACAGACATAAAACATGCTAAGCTTCAAAAGATAGTTGACTCTTGGTGCCAATCTGCACAAAAAGTCAGCCACTGTATAAGTCAACAAATCCATGCACAAATCCAAGCCTATCTTGGAGGGGATCTTGACACAGCAGCTTCCATTGTTGAGGTTAATAATCTGAAAGAAGACTTGTCCACTCTTGGTGAGCTTCCAAACACTTTCATTCAAAAAGTGAATGGCAAATTAATCTCAACAAACAGGTTTGTCAGGCCTCAAAACACTGACAGCTCGTGTGAACCTAGCTCAAAAGCTGCTGATGAAATGAATTCTCCATCAAATCAGCCTGCTAAGTCCTCTACTGATTCACACAAGCAAAAGAAAGGAAAGCATGCCAAAACTGCAGCTGTGGACACCAAACCTGTTGACAAAACAGGCTTTGGATCTAAAGCTGATGGCAAAAGGCACACTAATCCTTTTAATGCTGAACATTTTGAAAATAAGTTTTCAAAAGGTAAGCAGTCTGCATTTAACAAGGGTAAGTCTCATGTTGAAGGCAAATGTGTTGTGATTTCAAATAAGTTTTCTAATCATAGTAAACTGGTTCTAAATGAGAATAAGTTTTTCAAAACCAGAAATAATGATTATGTTGATAGGCAGCATCAATCACATCTTAGGAAGGACAAAGGCAAAGCCATTTCTCAGCCTAAGAGATTTAGGAATAAGTTTCCTAAACCTGTGGAAGTTCAAAAGCCAATTAAGCTGCCTTTCTTTGACATCTGTCCTCCTAAAAAGAGGAAAGAAGAGACAGGCAAAGCTGTTGCTATTGAACCTTCCACTCAAGTTGTTGATTCATCAATAATAGTAATAATTTTGCTAAACCTGCTGATAAAATCAACAGAAATAACTCAGAATGTGTCTCTGAAAGGTCTTCTTCCAAAAATGCTAAGAGGAGAAAATGCTATAAATGTGGAATGAAGACACATCTGGCCAAAGACTATCCTGAAACTGACGACATGAGACCAGCTGACTCTGATGGTTCCTTCACAGCTAACATAAACAGTGTTGGAAACATCTCAGTCAATGAGAGTGGTATCCAAACTGATACCATTCAAATAGGAAATATTAGTGTTGATTTCACAAGTCCATCAACAAATGTTGATGAAGTAGGAGAACTCATCTCTGTGATGAGTTCCCCTAAAAATGACTAATATTCTTCTTGTCACTCTGCAGGAAAAACAACCATCCTAGGTTTGGTACTTGGACAGTGGCTGCTCAGGGCACATGACAGGTTGTAAGGACCTGCTGAGTGATCTCAGGCCTGAAAAAGGGCCAAAAGTCACATTTGGTGACAATGTACAGGGATCCACTGAGGGATATGGAACTCTTAAAGCTGGTGCTGCAGTGTTTAAAAGAGTAGCCTATGTGGTTGGGCTGAAACATAACCTTGTTAGCATAAGTCAACTGTGTGATGCTGGCTACAAGGTTAACTTTGATGAGCACCTGGGTTACATATTGGATCCCCAAGGCAAAGTTGTGATGTGTGCTCAACGAAAGAAAGGTGTATATGTTGTGGACATGCAATCTGCTGATCCCACAACTGAAACCTGTTTTCTCACAAGGACAAATGCAGATCTAAATTGGCTATGGCACAGAAGGCTGTCACATTTGAACTTCAAGAACATTAACAAACTCTGTAAGAAAGAGTTAGTGACAGGTTTGCCTTCTATGACTTTTGCTAAGGATAGACTCTGCACAGCTTGTGAGAAAGGCAAGCAGAGAAAATCATCTTTTAAATCCAAACATAATTTTTCTATTGATACCCCTCTCTTCTTAATCCACATGGACTTGTTTGGACTTATCAATGTCCCAAGTCTAGGAGGAAGAAGATATACTCTAGTAATGGTTGATGAGTTCTCCAGGTACACATGGGTTATCTTCCTGAAGAGCAAATGAGAGGTTGCTAGAGAAATTATTGGTTTTGTGAAAAAGATGGAAATGTTGAACTCTGCCCAAGTGAAGCAGCTTAGAAGTGATCATGGTACTGAATTCAGGAATAGTACTCTTGAAGACTTCTGTGAAGAGAAAGGAATTACTCAAAACTTTTCAGCTGTAAGAACTCCACAACAAAATAGAGTTGCTGAAAGGAGAAACCGAACTCTCATTGAAGCTGCTAGAACCATGCTGTGTGCATCTGGTTTACCTTCATCATTCTGGGCTGAAGCTGTTAACACTACCTGCTTCACCCAAAACAGATCCTTAGTGGTGAAAAGGTTCAACAAGACTCCCTATGAGCTGCTCAAAGGGAGGAAGCCAAATGTCAGTTACTTTCATGTGTTGGGTGTCCCTGCTTCATTCTGAATCAAAGGGACCAACTGGCAAAGTTTGAACCAAAAGCTGATGAAGGTGTGTTTGTTGGCTACTCTGCTATCTCCAAAGTCTACAGAGTATACACCAACAAAAGAAAGGTGATAGATGAATCTATCAATGTCACCTTTGAAGAGTCCAAGAATGCCTCCACCAAAGCTGTTCCTGAATCAGTTTCAGGAGAATTAAACTTTGATGATCTCATGCATTCAAATAGTGAAGAGGACTCAAAAGCTTCCACTACATCCAGTGTGGAACCTGTTAACCATGATGGGCATGATGATGATTATGTCAATACACCCTGTGTGAATAAGTGTACTGACTTAATTACAACTGCATGTCCTGAACCTATCAATGCTGATTTTCCTGGTTCCTCTGCTGATATGTTCAACAGTGGTCAGTCATGTTCAACAAGTGAGCAGACTCACGACAACAGTGTGTCTGAAAATCTTGAGAGCTGTTCAACAGGACCTGCTGAAGCTGCTGATAACTCAGGAGAATCCTCATTGAAGAATGATCCTAAGTGGACCAGATGTCACCCCCAATGATCAAATAATTGGTGACATCAACAAAGGGGTACAAACAAGGTGGGACAACTTAGGGAACTTCTGCATGTTCTCCAGTTTTGTTTCACTAATGGAGCCAAAGAAGGTGGATGAAGCACTAAAAGATGCCAACTGGATCACTGCCACGCAAGAAGAACTCAATCAGTTTGAGAGAAACAAGGTATGGAAGCTGGTCCCTGCTCCTAAAGGCAAAACTATAATTGGCACTAAATGGGTTTTCAGGAATAAGATGGATGAGCAAGGTCATGTCATTAGAAATAAGGCAAGACTAGTTGCTCAGGGTTATAGACAGGAGGAAGGAATTGACTATGATGAGACATTTGCTCCTGTGGCCAGGCTAGAAGCAATTCGTTTGTATCTAGCCTACGCTGCTCATAAGAGCATTAAGGTATTTCAAATGGATGTGAAGAGTGCATTTTTGAATGGGAAGCTGCAAGAAGAAGTTTATGTCAAGCAGCCTCTAGGTTTTGAAAATGAACAATATCTAGGTTTTGTCTATAAGTTGGACAAAACTCTCTATGGTCTCAAACAAGCCCCTAGAGCCTGGTATGACACTCTTACTGAATTTCTTAAGAGCAATGGGTATTCTAGAGGTAAAGTGGATACCACACTGTTCATAAAGAAGGTGAAGTCTGATATTATGCTTGTTCAAATCTATGTGGATGACATAATATTTGGTTCTACCAATGAGCAGCTATGCAAGAATTTTTCATTACTCATGAAATCCAAATATGAAATGAGTATGATGGAAGAACTTACTTTCTTTCTAGGATTACAGGTTAAACAAACCTCAACTGGAATTTTTATAAATCAAAGAAAATACACTTTAGATCTCTTGAAAAAGTTTAAATTTGATCAAAGTTCTCCTATTAAAACCCCAATGGCAACCAATGTAAAATTGGATGCTGATGCCAGTGGCAAAGCTGTTTCAGTAACAGCTTACAGAGGTATGATTGGGAGCTTGCTATATTTAACTGCTAGTAGACCTGATATTATGTTTGCCACCTGTTTGTGTGCTAGGTTTCAAGCTGACCCAAAGGAATCTCATCTAGCTGCTGTTAAAAGAATCTTCAGATACCTGAAGGGCACATCAGGTTTGGGTCTTTGGTATCCCAAAGACTCAAGTCTTGAACTAACAGGTTATTCAGATTCTGATTTTGCAGGCTGCAGGCTAGATAGGAAAAGTACAACAGGTGGATGTCAACTCCTTGGTGGTAAGTTGATAAGTTGGTGTAGCAAGAAGTAGAACTCAGTGTCTACTTCTACTGCTGAAGCTGAGTACATTGCTGCTGGAAGCTGCTGTGGGCAGATTCTGTGGATGCAGCATCAGCTTGAAGACTATGGGCTTGTGTATAGGAAAACTCCTATTCTGTGTGACAACACAACTGCCATAGCCATTTCCAACAATCCAGTATTACATTCAAAAACAAAGCATATTGAAGTCAGACATCACTTCATCAGGGATCACATTCAGAAAGGTAATGTGGAGGTAAGTTTTATTTCCACAAATGAACAGCTTGCAGACATTTTCACCAAACCTCTTGATGAAACCAGGTTTAATTACCTTGTCAGCAAGCTGGGCATGTTAAACAAAAGTGACTAAGTGTCCTCAAAGGTCTAAGACTTTGTATGTCTCACACTGCTCAAGTTTCTCAGAACAGCTTAGACAGAACAGGTTATGCATATTCTGTACTTAGCCATTTTTCTGAAATCCTTGAACAGCTTGAACATATAACAGGCTGAACAATAACAGTTTACTCGTCCAGCCTGCTCTGATGGTCTATTCTCCACCCTGCTCACTCCTTCACACTGATTTACAAGACATTGTCTTGTATCATGTTCAACTAATGAACACAACCTGATCTTACATTAGAATACAGGTTGAAAGCACAGTGTGAAGAGTGAACAGCTTGAAGAATGAACAGCTTGTGATGATCCTACTCATCACAGGTTTGACCAACAGCTTAGACCAACAGTTTTAACTATCTTTCTTCACAATTAAGTTACTTAATTTTTGTTTTTATTTAACTTAATTACTGCGGATAATGTGGGTTACGTGTGTTAGTGATTAAAAAGGGCTCAAGTGGTCTGACAAACGGTCTGACATGGACAACCGTTCCGTTTTCCGTTAACGACTTTTTCAAATCAACCGCCCAAATGTTTCTCTCTCATTCCCACTCACATTCAAATCCTATAGATATCCCCTACTGTTTCATCTTCGTCTTCCTCACTAATTCCAGAAATCCTCAAGAACCTTAAATCGATTAAGTGTTTTCTGCTTCTCAAAACCCCAATCCTTCACAAATGGCTCAAAGAAACAATCCCTTTCTTCCAGTATTCATTGGTGATGATGTTGTGAACCACTCATCAGTTACTACGATGCTGACCATAAAGCCCACAAACTACATTGCCAACCTAACCATTCCCAAAAACTATGTGGGGAAGGGTTATGAACAAATGGTGGAATTTCTGAGAGTTCATCCGTTGAACTATGCAATGACTGCCACTCCTGGAGTCCTGTACCAGGAGATGATGTACGAGTTTTGGTACACTTGTGCCTACAACCCCAACACCAAAGTCATTAAGGGAACTATTCTCAATGGGACTCCGACCATTGAGATCACATCTGATCTTCTCAGGGAAGTTCTTCATCTACCAACTGCTGACCCCTATGACATGCCTCAACCTGAAGATGATCAAATGGGCAATCTGCTACGTTTCTGTGGTGTAGCAGAACCCAAAATCGGAGCAACATTGTTTAGGAAGGACCTGTCTCCGACCTACAGTTTTCTATTTGCCTCGGTGGTGATGTGCTTTGGAAGTAAAGTTGGTTCATTCGACCAACTAGGCCTTGATGAAGTCCCCATTGTTCTACAGCTGGTGGATGAGACAACAATAGACATGGCCAAATGGATTTTTCTGAATTTAAGGAACCTGGTACAACAAGAAAACCGTCCAGCTACTGTTCGGTATCCAAGGTTTTTTAGCCTCATCTTCAAACATCATTGTGGTGAGCATTTATATTCCTCTCAGCCTTTACTTAAGACTGCTGCATTCCCTGTAATAGGGAATAGAGTTTTCTATACACCTGTTCTACCCAATGAGCTTCCTCTATCCACTCCAATGAGGAGGTTACTGGGGTTAGTGGAAGAACCTTCTGATGTGAGGGTTGCTCCCAAAGCTGCTCCCAAGGCAAAATCCAAAGCCAGGTCAAAGCTTGTTAAAAGGACCCTGGCAACCACTGAAGCTGGGCCTGTCCACAAGAAGGCCAAAACAGCTCAGTCTGAGTCTGCTCCCTTGTGGCTGGTGCCTCTATGGCACCTGAGACCAGGGAACAGGCCAACCCACCTGTTCCTGACCCAGTCTCACACCCTGTCCAGACAGAACCTATCACCTCTCCACAATCACCCACTTCATCCATCCAATACCAACACAAATATCTACCTAAAAGGAAATCAGCCCCAACAACCAGCTCCTCTGTTCCCTCACAATAGGGTTCAGTTGTAAGAGAAGCCACCCCTGCTGCCTCTCCTATTTTGGGAGAAGGTTCAGCACAATTGGAGCCTGCTTCACTCCAACCTAAGTCCACCAGAGTCAGCCTAGACCCTCTGGTTCCTCCCAACAGGGGCCAGTTGTACAAAAGGAGATAGCCACCTCAACTATTCCAGCCTCCCAACAGGCTGAGAATATTGAAAGACAGGAGCCCTCTCCACTCCATACTGTGTCCACACTGTCCCCTCCTCAAACTTCTCTACACCCTGAGTCTGCACGAGGTGTCCACACTGCTGGTATAGACCAATCAGCAGCTCAGCCTCAAATTTCTGCTTCCTATGATACAGCTGTTCTACACCAAACAGCTGCTGAGGGACCAACAACCCAAGCTGATGAACCTCAGGGAACATACCATCCCTTGGGTGAGGCTGCCCCTTCTATGCAAACTCCATCAGCAGGTTTCACCACTGCTGATATTGAAATGCATATCCCATCTCCTCATGATGAGGTGCTTTTACAAAGGCACTGCAGAGGGAACACCCACTGGCCTTAATGAAGGTGTTGAAACACAAGCAGCATCTGAAAGTCCCCCAACATCAACCCCTTCTCCTAATGATGCAGCTACTGCCACTGCTGAAGGACCCTTTGACCCCTCCAAGCTGGGCCACATTACTTTTGCTCAGGCTATGGAACTTCTTTCAACTGTTCCTCTTCCCTCTCCATCACATCCTCATACACCAGCCTCATCCTCTTCATCACCATCTACTCACTCCAAACAATCCGCTCATACACCTCCATCTCCTAAAGACCTGCCTTTGAAGGATCACCTTTCCTTGCTGACCAACAAAGTTGGTTCTTTAGAATCCTCTATGTCCTCTCTTCCCTCTCTCATTTCAGACTCTGTGTCTGAACAGCTTAAGGGATTCTTTGATCTGTTCAAAGATTCCTTCCCAGCTACTACACAACCTGACAACTCTCCACAGCTGCTTGCACTCAGTGCACAGCTGCAAAGTGTCTCTACTTCCCTTTCCTCTATTCTTTCACTCCAACAGGACTTAGTGTCCTCAATGGCAGCTATATCTCAACAGCTGTCATCTCTCCTAACTTCTTGCATTTCTACACTTCCTGCCACTCTGGCCAGCTTGAATACCCTTATTGGTTCTCTATCCAATTCTGTGTCATCAAACCTTGCTGATGTGCAAGATTCTCTTGAACTACATCTTGCACAGCTTCAAAGTTTGTTGTTCACAGCTTCTGGTAGAGAAAACATCATCAAGCTGACTTCCCTTGCTAATACCCACACCTCTTCTCTTCAAACCTGTATTTCCCAACTTGCAGAGGTGAAGGACAACCTGGCTTTCTTAGTGACTAGCCTGGTTGGCCCCAAGCCTGTTGCCAAAACTGCTGGCAAGCCTGCTGACTATGTGTCTTCAGGCAGACCAGGTGTTGAAGGTGTTGGTGCATCTGCTTCAAAGGGGGAGAAGTCATCTGCCTCGAAGAGTAAGTCTAAGGGGGAGAAAACTTCTTCTCCTAAGGAGAAATCAGTACCTACAATACCCACTGGTCAACCAGCAGGGACATCAACTACAGGTATAATGGAAGGTGCTTCCCAAGCTGCTCAGCCTACTCAGACTGAATCTCCAAACCCTGCTCAGTCTAGGGGGGAGGAATTCATTCCTGAGGACAGGCCAAGCAGCAGGAGGAGGCATCTAATTTTACAAGAAGAAGAAGAAGAGGATGAGGAATTTCCTGAAGCTGCTATTACTACAGCAGCTAAAGGAAAAGAAAAGGCAACAGTTGATCTTCAACAGCAGAAAGCAGCAGACCTCAAATTTCACAAAGCCAGGGCCAAGGAAATGGGTCTTCCCTTGGACAAGTATTTTGAGTTTAGGGATGAACAACTTCAAGCCCTAGAAGCTCTAAGAAAAGAAGAGGCCTCTTCCAAAGCTGCCAGAACTTTTGCAATTCAAGAGGCAAGTAAAATCAAAATGCCCTCTCTGGATGTGCAAAAGAAACTGATGGAAGCTGCTAAGGAATCAGCAGGTGAAAAGGAAAGTGAACAGGTTAAGGGTGCTCTGGTCTCTGTGACCAAACCAAAACAAGCATCCTCTGCAAGGGCCCAATTCTATTTTGACAACTTGGCAAGGAAAAAGTTTCAGGATGTAGGAGGCTTGCCAAGGAAGCAATTGTCAAAGCTGTTCCCATATCAAGAAAAGGCAGTCAGTGGAAATTGAAAATAACCAAGATGGGTGCAACAGGCCCAGAACTGGACACTTATGACTACACTGATGTTGCACAGATGGGGTACAGGGAATGGGTTGAGTTGGCAGTTGCTCTGAGCGAATCTAAGTCAGAAACGGCTATGACAGTCAGGGCATATGTCAAAAAGCTGATGGAGATAGTGAAGGATCTTGGCCTGATCTCAAAAGAAGTTAGTGAAGGTGTCTATGTGACACAACCTAAGATAAAGGCCAGGGGGACAAGGAAGGATTCTGAGCTGGAAGAACTCCTCATTATGATTGAAAAGGGTGATATCACTGTACAAATCAAAGGAGTAAACCACAGTCTGCCTAAGGGAGTAGAATTTGAAGATGGCAAGCTGATTGAAGAGCCTGAGCTGGGGGTATTTTTTGTGGATCCCCTGACACAGAAGAAATGCTTTTAAAGAGCATCTGATCTTCACAAAGTAGGCCTCAAACAGCTTGTGGCATTCAGACTGTCAAACTCTTTTAAGCAATCCGTCAAGTGGAGAGCAGCTATTTGGGATCAGCTTAGAGGATTCCATGAAAGAGGAGAGCTCAATCATCCAAATTTTATGTTCCTTAGAGTTGAAATTGAAGAATTGGATGAAACCAGAGAGCACCTGGAGAAAATGTTTGAAGAAGGAATGCCACCACCACTATCTTGAAGTCCATCTACCATCAGGGTAGGTGAAGAATGGAAGCCGTCTATCAGTTGGACAGGCTTACCATTATCTGCTCCCAACACCAACAGTCCAAAACCTGTTGTACATTAGTTGTACTTTATTTACATAAGTTGTAATTTTTCTTTTACATCAGTTGTAATATACATCAGTACATCAGTTGTACTTTTGTAAAAACATGTGTTGTTTTATGTAATCAAGAATCAGTGTATATATAAACTGATCTTTTACTTTACTTTGATGTTGTAATTTTATTTCAGCAAACGTACTGTAAAAATATATAGTGATTTTTGATAAGGCCAGCTTAGACTGGTTATTGCAAATAGGGGGAGATTGTTAGGCACAAAAAGGCCTTAGTCAAACATGTTCTGCATCTGAGGGGGAGATTCTTAATCAAACCTGTTGATGCATTTGAAGGTTGAATTTAAGGCCTGTTATATGCCTTATTGAAACTTGAAAATGATTTGCAATATCAGTCCAAAGCTGTTCTATATGTTGCATCTGTTGCAACAAAGACAGTTTGTCCAAGCTGTTCAGTCTGCTGAACAGGCTGGACATAAACGGTCTACGCTGCTCTACACTGGCGAGCAGCTTGGGCAGTTTACAAGTGTTCTGTTCTTTGTGAACAGAACCTGTTCTTTGTGAACAGGCTAAACACTCTATGGAATATGTTTCCAAGTCCTCATGTATTGTTTTTGGCTAAAAGATCAGTTTACAAAGAAGAAGACAAAGTGGAAAACAGAACTGCTCAGCCTGCCCACGCTGTTCTGTCACATGAAGACAAAAGGATATTTGAAAAAGGGTGACAGACCTTTTTTTATATCAAAATAGGCCTTAACAAAGGAAGAAAGACGCAAAGTTGACATTCCTTATTTAGTTAAAGCTAATGCAACAGTAGACAAAAAGAAAAGACAAAAGTTCTGCACACATGAAGACAAGTCTGCTTTTCAGAATGTGCAGAAAAGTTTATGTTGTCTTTTCAACAAGACTTTCCCTTTTTCCTTTCGTCCAATTAAAAAGCTTCTCTTAGATCCTCTGAGAGAGTATAAAAGGAAACTTCCAAGGATTGAAAGAACAAGCTAAAAAGCTAAGTGCTGAAGCCAAAAGTGAACGTGCATTCAAGTGTGTCTTTCATTCACAATTTTTCTGCACTTATTTGATCATTCACAACATTTATTTGATCATTCACAAGAATTATTTGATCATTCATAGTATTTATTTGATCATTCACAACACTTATTTGATCATTCACATTAATTATTTGACCATTTATAATAAGTTTAGAAGAAGTGTGAATGGTCAAATAGTTATTGTGAATGATCAAATTGTGAATGATCAAATAAGTGTAGAAGAAGTGTAAAAGTCCAATAATTATTGTGAATGATGAAATAAATACTATAAATTGTCAAATAATTCATGTGAATGACCAATTAAGTGTTGTGAAAGTTCAATTATGTAATGTGAATGGTCAATTACGTAATGTGAATGGTCATTTAAGTAATGTGAATGGTCATTTAAGTAATGTGAATGGTCAATTAAGTAATGTGAATGATCATTTAAGTAACGGTGAATGATCTACATTTGTTTAACTAATTATTTAGATCTACATTCAAATAATTATTGTGAATGATCAAATAAGTGTAGAAAAAGTGTAAAAGTTCAATAATTATTGTGAATGATGAAATAAATACTATATATGGTCCAATAATTCATGTGAATGATCAAATAAGTTTTGTGAATGATCAATTAAGTCATGCAAATGGTCAATTAAGTAATGTGAATAGTCAATTAAGTAATGTGAATGATGATTTAAGTAATGTGAACGATCAATTAAGTAATGTGAATGATCATTTAAGTAATGTGAATGGTCAATTAAGTAATGTCAATGATCATTTAAATAACGTAATTGGTCAATTAAGTGTTGAAGAATTGTGAATGGTCAAATAAGTGTTGTGGATGATCAAATAAGTGTTGTGAATGATCAAATAAGTGTACAAGAAGTACAAATAGTTAAATAAGTGTTGTGAATGATCAATTAAGTAATGTGATTGATCGATTAATGTGAATGGTAAATTAAGGAATGTGAATGGTTGCTGTAATTACGAAAATACCCTTGCCTGTGTGGGGTGCGCTGGATTCACAGGCTTTTCCTTGGTAAGCTGGGGAGCCTAATTTTATTTATATACTAGTTTATAACCCACGTATTACGTGGGTATTTTTAATTAAATTTATTTATATAAAATTTACATGAGTAAAAATACAAACATACAAAAATAATAATTGTGTTTATTTTTTATTATTTACAGATTAAAAAATAGAGTATATTAATCTTTTTTAAAAATATGAAATTGTATTTATCTTTTATTTTTTATAAGTTGTAATTATTATTTTGGTGAACGTAGAGGTGTCACGTGACATTTAGTGTTACAAAATAATAATAATTTCCACAACTAATTCAAATTATTACATTTGGATCTAATTATGATTATTATGGATAATAATGATAGATATTTATTTTAGGTCAACATTAATTTTTTAATGTTACAAAATCTAAATTATTACTAATTGACTAATGAAAAAAAATAAAGTCAAAATTTAATGCAATTAAGTTAAGGTGTTAAATTAGGAAAAAGTGGTGGAAAAATATAATTTTCTTGTATTGTAGAAGTGACATGTACCATGAATTGTTTTGTTTTATTATAATATATAGGTTAATCAACCCACGTATTACATGGGTTGATTTACAAAATACATATTTTTTTTATATTTTAATAAACTATTATAAAATTTGTATATAATTAAAATAAAAAAATTGAAAGCTAATTAAATTAAACATAAAAAAAATACTTAGTTGTTTGATATTAAATAAAAAAATATTATTATATTGTATTATTAAAAACAGATAATATGTGTTTGCAGAAACTTCAATTATGTGAATGTGTATATATTTTGAAAATGATAAAATATAAAATTGGAATATCTGAAAATCAACAATCAAAATTTATCATATTTACAATTGAGGTTTTATCAATTAAATTTTAAATTTTGTTAGCAAAATAATTAACAAATATTTTTAACTTTATTTACTACACTTCTACATTTAAATCCAAATTTTTACATTTGAATTTAACTATGATCATTAAGGTTAATAATGTCACATATTTATTTTAGGTAAATATTAATTCATTAATGAAAAAATCAAAATCAAAATTTAATGCAATTAAGTTAAGGTAGTAAATTTGAAAAATGAATTAAAAAAATGGCATAGGTATAATTATTGATTTTAATTAAGGGTATATGAGACATTTTATAAATAATTATGAGTTGTCATTAATCTGGACCATTGATTTCTTTCCATCCAATGGTCCAGAAACTCCAAGTGGTTTTCTTATTATATATATATATATATATATATATATATATATATATATATATATATATATATATATATATATATATATATATATATATATATATATATATATATATATATAGAGAGAGAGAGAGAGAGAGAGGGAGGTTCAATGGAAAACCATCATGCACCTGAAAACTTGTGAAAACCGCACTGCACCATCACAAATGCATCAAATTTCCCACGTAATGCATAAAAATCTCGCGTGATGCATCAAATTTCCCGCGAGATGCATCAAAATCACACGTGATGCATCACCTTATTTACGATCATGCCACCGCGTTTTTCATAAAATGCACCAAATCGGACGGTATACGTAGGTTTCCATAGTTTTGAGGTGCATAGTGGTTTTCCATTGAACCCACCCCTATATATATATATATATATATATATATATATATATATATATATATATATATATATATATATATATATATATATATAGGTATGTAGGTTCAATAGAAAACCATCATGCACCTGATGCATCAAAATCCCACGTGATGCATCACCTTATTTACGATCATGTCACCGCTTTTTTCATGAAATGCACCAAATCGGACGGTATGCGTAGGTTTCCATAGTTTTCACGTGCATAGTGGTTTTCCATTGAACTCACCCCTATATATATATATATATATATATATATATATATATATATATATATATATATATATATATATATATATATATATATATATATATATATATATATATATATATATATATAGACTAAGGATCTTTTGTGAACACTTTATTCGTTATGAACATTGTGAACAACCATAAAATAGCTTTTGAAACTTACGAATCTTGTTGAAAATGCTACCGAACCCTTCTATTAACTCATTAATCTTATTGGATCCTATGGATTTTATTGAATCTAATTAATTTGTCGAATCTCATGAATCTTGTTGAATCTTATGCATCTTGTGCATCTTGTTATAAAAACTACGTACTATGAACCTTTTGAATGTTCTGAATCTTAAATAGACACTTCTATGAACCTTTTGAATCATATGAATCATATTACAAACACTTGTTGATATATATGAATGATTAGATGTGTTTTTTTTATTTGTTCACAATGTTCACAACGAATAACTTGTTCACAATGGATCTCATCACTATATATATATATATATATAGAGTTAATTACAACAATGGTCCTTGTGGTTTGTATCAAACTTTGGATTTGGTCCCTGAACTTTTAATTTTGCAAAATTGGTCATTATCATCAAGGTTTACTTTCAAGATTGGTCCCTTATCCATTAACTTTAATTTATATACCCATTTTGCCCTTGCTTATATTTATACTTTTGAGCCTTTTAGTTACAAATTATTAACAACTCTTTTTTTGTTTTTAATAAAACAAATAGATATAAAATATAATAAAAGTATTAATGTTATTAATCAATTAGAAACAAAAAAACAAATACAATAAATAATACATATATTAATTTCGAATCGCATAATTTTATACTTTATACTTTGTATTTTTTATGGTATATATATATACCATTTGTTTGAACGAAAACATTTTGAATTAAATTGGTTCATCATTTTCCTTTTCGTGAAATTGGAAATCAAAATTGTTAGTTATTTTTCTAGCTAAAAACATTAAAATTAGATTGTTTGTTTATTACATCTGGTTAAATTAAAAATCGAATTGGTTGTTCATTTTTTTCATCGAAAACACTTCAAATTATATTGATTGGTCATTTTTTCCATTTAGTTAACTCTTTCGCTCAAAAAATGGAATGATTCATCTTATTTAAATTTTGAATGCTTTTGTTTGGAAAAAATGAGAAACTATTTCGGTCGTCAATATAATTAAATAGGAAAAACAACCACTTAATCTAGTTTTAATGTTTTTTTTATGAGTTAGAACAATTAAAAATTTTGAATTTTAATTAACCAAATGAAAAAATGGCTAACCAGTTTAGTTTTAAATATTTTCGCTCAGAAAAAACGACGAACCATTTCGATCATAAATTTAGCCGTTGAAAATAACGCCAACTGATTTAATTTTAAATGTTTTCGCTCTGAAAAAAACACGAACTCCGATTTTTAATTTAACCAACGGAAAAAACAATCAATCAATCTATAAAATTTTAAAATTCAAAAAAAATGACGAATTAATTCACTTTATAATTTTTCTTGAACGGATAGAACAACAAATCATTTAGATTTTCAGTTTAACCGAATATATATATATATATATATATATATATATATATATATATATATATATATATATATATATATATATATATATATATATATAAAATTATGCAAACCAAATAAAAAACTTATTTTTCGGAACGGAAAAAAAAATATAAAATTGCAAAATCTTATTAAAATTTATTAAAACTAGATATAATATAAACAAAATGACGTAAACCAATGAAAAGATATATAACAATTATATATATGCATGCATATATATATATATATATATATATATATATATATATATATATATATATATATATATATATATATATATATATATATATATATATGAATAATAAAAGCGGTAAAATATAATATTTTATTTGTTTTCAATTAATCAATAATTAATATTTTTAAATTTTTTTATATATATTTGTTTTATTAAAATAAGGAGTTCGTAATGATTTGTAATTAAAAGAGTCAAAAGTGTAAATATAAACCTGTGAACACACGGGTTTCAGATGTGAACTTGCTCCGAAAAAAGTTTTTTTTTTGAATTTTTTTCATATTCATTTAGATACAAATAATATAAGGCTATTCGTAAAAAATTATATACATTCACACTTTCTAGCATCTTAAAAGTCATGTGAACGTGAAAAAATTCATGGGAACATGCTTAGTTGTGAACACACGTTCACAACAGCAGAGTTCATGTGAACACACACGTTTCAAATATTTCTAGTGTGTATTTATGTGTGATTTTTTGCAAGTAGTCTTGCATTATTAATTTAAACATGATTATGAAAAAAAATTTCAAAAAAAATGATTTTAAGCGAGGTACCTCCGGTACTCCGCAAAATTAGTGGTACTCATTTGAACCCATATCTATAAATATATATATATATATATATATATATATATATATATATGTATATGTCTGTGTGTGTATCATGTAGGTGTTTGAGTTTAATGGAAACCATTGTGCATTAAAGAACCAATGAGAGCCATTGGATTAGACACACAACACGATGCACATATCAGATACATCTCGTGATGCATCGTGTATCACATGCATATATAAGATGCGATGAGTGGTCTATTAGGAAAATAATATATATAGTCAAATAATTTATTTTTATATTAGTGAAATATTTACTCCAATAATAACATTCTAAACGTTAAATATTTTAAAACAATATAATTGAAGAAAAATTTAAACAAATTTTGATTATCCAAATTTAAACATATACATATACATCAATATATTGCATCACTGTTTTCGGCTTCATTCGATTGCATCATATTCCTCGGCTTCAAAAATGAATATGAATCAACCCAGACAGATCAGCTTCAACACAAATTGAATTGCATCATTGTCTTTATCGTATGCGTCTTGTTCATCTCGTTCAAAGGTTATTTGCATCTTGTTCCCGCAAACTACATCTTTTTCATATTGATTTACAAATATTGTAGCATTTTTTTCTTCTTGTTCAAAGGTTGTATGCATCTTGTTCATCTCGATGATTGCAGATGATGAATAATATGATTGTTAACAATCTAAATGATTGCAAGCGATGAATATATGATTGTTAACAATGAAATAAATTTAAGAATGATTGATGTCGTAAATTTTGGAAATGAATGAAATTATTTTTAATCGGTGTGATATGTTATTTAAAAAGATTTAGTTTTATTCTTACAAAATTAATTATTTTTTCATAACTACCTTTAAGGTGCATTAATTATTGGTTTTTCTATTGAGCACGCATAAATATATAGATTGAGGTTTAATGGATGAATTTTACGATCGGAGAACCTCGGTGAATTTTAATGCACCGAATAATCTACTAAATATGCATTAAGGGCATTTTGTGGAATACCAGTCCCTTTCTCTTTCTCTCCCATTGGCGGCCTCCATCCTCCCTCTCTCTTTCTCGGTTTGCCCATGACCGTAACCATCTCAGATTCAAGATCACCACCATCATCGTTATCCACCACCATCGCCATCATGCATCACCATCATCTCTTTTTCTCTCGACTTGTCCACCACCGCCACCATCGCTGATGTAAGACGAAGATGTTGCCATCATGTTCTGCATGGTAAACATGAAGATGATGAAACACTAAAATGAAAAAAGATAAACACGAATGATGAACAAACAGACACACGAAGATGTACGAAGATGAATCTGAATAATGAACACAAAATATGAACGAAGATGCATCAAAGTGCATTAACTAAGACGAACATCACAATCTTCGAAGATGAACAAGGATGCATCGATCTCTTCATTTTTTTGAATTTGTGTAATGTTGTTAAATTTAGAAATGTTTTAATTAAATTTATTTATAATTTATAATTTTATTATTTAATAGAATATTCAATTAATATCAAATTAAAATTGATTAATATGTTTCATCACGAAATACATGAAATATGTTGCATTGTGAGATGGAGTTTCCAACGACTATAAGGTGATTCCTCGGTTCTCTGATGCATAAGAGTTCTCCATTAAATCCAACCTATATATATATATATATATATATA
Source organism: Centrapalus pauciflorus (assembly GCA_020465985.1). Classification (NCBI taxonomy): domain Eukaryota; kingdom Viridiplantae; phylum Streptophyta; class Magnoliopsida; order Asterales; family Asteraceae; genus Centrapalus; species Centrapalus pauciflorus. The sequence continues at coordinate 89,704 of JAANYP010008016.1, read as the reverse complement.
TATATATATATATATATATATATATATAATGTGAGAGAGAGAGAGAGACTGGGATTGATGAGAAATTTTTAACTTTGTGAGAATGCAAGAATTGATTTTATCGCTTGATGATTATTAATCAAAAGACCAATCTAACCTCTCATTTATATAAGGAATGACATTTTTGTCAATGGTGTAAAAAATTTAACCATGCCATTCATTTTTTTTTTCTGAGTATCTCTTCTATTAGATTCTTTTGTATCTCCTCCATCATGCTCTACAACATTTTTTCGACTATGCTCTTTTAAATCGATTTCGATGCATGAAATTGCTCTTTTCCCTTGCATCGAAGCTAAAATCCAAGAATGAGGAATGCCATGAATCAGACTAAGGAACGATGCCATCAAAGGAAGTAGTAAAGTAAGAATAAGAGGAGTTTCAGGCTTCTGCCCTAAATCTAGTAAAAAGCCTATTCCGAAAGTACTATCAAACGAAGCTCAGTTCAAGGCTGTTATCCCAACTATTTCAATTTCGACTAAAATCAACGTTTTTATAAACGTTTTTATCATTCGATTTCAAAGATCTATAAATGTTTATTCGATAAAGATCAATTTTCTTATTAAATGTTTTTAATGATTTTGATTATTTTAAGTTTTCTTTGTTGAAATTTCTTTCAGATTATAACTTGAAATATGTTCGATTGTAAAACATAACACTCTATGTGTTAGTTAAAAAATTCAATAAATATTTTCAACATTTATGTGACACCCTTGCCACAACATCCACCAATTACAATACACCCAGGATTAATCATCAACATGCAATAACATAATGATCTGATAACCTAAATTAAGTGCGGAAGCATTAAAATATATAAGTAAAGTAGTGCAACGGTGTCAAACACCCTACAGTGCTATAGGGTACCAAGTCTAAGTCTACACACCCATTACAATTATTACAATCATCCAGAATATATTACAACATTGTCTCATAACATAAATTACCGATGAAATAGTACCAAGTCTTCCGAATCTTCCCAAATGACCTAACTAGAAGGTCCGACAGCTGATTTACCCTTTCCTGTAAAAATGAAGACAACTGAGGGGTAAGCGAATGCTTAGTGAATACACAGATTTACACATTTTATAAACCCTTATGATGCCCACAAGAGTAGCACCGACGACACACGTCGTGCACTCTCCACGTACACAAAGTACGACACACATGAGCCGTCGCTCTTACGAGCCCAAAGCTCGGCCTTTAAAACATACTAACTGAGACAGACATAACATTGGGGATGACATACTGCCTACCGGACCTGGAGGGATCAGCTCCAGCGTCATATAGAGCAGTAACATCAGAGTAACAGATGCGACCCACCGGTCCATCGTTAGATGCACAACAAACGAACGGACATGCATCAAATAAGAATGTGCATCTAAATCTACGCAAGTTAGTAGAATTCCGAACGAAAAATGAAGCAACATGTCTCAGCAGGCAATAGCAATCATAAAGCAGATATAAACATGCGAAATCATATGTACTCACAGTGGGTGCGTAATTTAACCTTTAAACGATATTATTTCTCCTCGGGCTTTCAACCGGATCCACCAAGTACCCCATTGTGGGTTAGACAACACCACAAGGGACCTGTTTCATTTCCATATGATAAACATATTATCATTACATGGCCTTTAACAACTTAGCATTAATTTATACAAATGAAAGTAATACGACATTCGGAACCTTCATTCGAAACTCACGATATAAACCATCAATTGGTGTGTTATTATTTCCAATTAACCTTTCATTATATGCCTTAATATACTACCAAAAGTATCCCAAAAGTGTAATTATTAGTCCATAGATTCGATTCCTTTAAAACCCATTCGAATCTGCCCAAAATCTGTTAGTACTCGCCGAGTTCAGTATAGGAACTCACCGAGTTCCTATTAAATTCGAACCATTTCGACTTTAGGGGCTAAACTCGAACCCATAGTGATAAATTCGAACCCTTGTTCGAATCTGATGTTTAAACTCGAATATATACTCGAATCTAGTACCAAAATCGAGTTTGTTCTTGCATTTCGACTCTGTTCTTGGCATATTCGAGTCTGTTCATCTTACAACTTAAAAATATACATTTCTAAGCCTCAAATCATCGATATTATCAAGTATGGTGCCTAGATTCGATTCTATTATGCATATACTATCATATTCTTGCAATATTTCAAGCAAAACAAGCTCCAATTTACATAAAAAGACATATTCGAGTTCTAGTTTACTTCAAAACCGAAACTACAAACTTAAAAGAGTCGATTCTTACCTCAATTCGTACGAAATCAGAAATCCGTGTGGTCTGCCCAATCCTCATTTCCAGTGTTAAATGATTTTCGGAGATTCCCAACGTGAAATACTGGATGTATGCATGACATCTCTTCAGGCAACTCTAGGCGATACGATTGATTTCCAACTTTTTCTACTATCTTAAAGGGCCCAACAAATCTCGGAGCCAACTTGCCCCTCTTCACAAAACGAGTAACACCCCTCATGGGTGATACTATCAGATAAACCCAGTCATTCACTTCAAAGTTGATCGGTTTGTGCCTCTTGTCATAATAACTTTTCTGTCGGTCCTAGGCTGCCTTCATGTTCTGCCTGATCAACTGTATTTTCTCATTTGTTTCTTGAAGCAAGGCCGGCCCAGCGATTGGTGTTTCACCCGTTTCTCTCCAACATGTAGGAGTCCTACATCTCCTTCCATATAAAGCCTCAAACGGTGCTTTCTTGATTGTCGCATGATAGCTATTATTGTACGAAAACTCTATCAGTGGCAAATGATCATCCCAGTTGCCATCGAGATCTAACACACACGATCTCATCATGTCTTCCAAAGTAAGGATCGTTCGTTCACTTTGGCCATCAGTTTGCGGACGATAGGCTGTACTCATTGCTATTCTCGTCCCTAACCCTTCTTGTAGTGCCGACCAGAAGTTTGAAGTAAATCGGCTATCTCGATCCGACACTATGGACTTAGGCACTCCATGCCTAGAAACTATCTCGTCCATATAAATCTGAGCTAACTTTTCCAACGAATAACTTTCTCGAATCGGTATAAAGTGAGCCGACTTAGTTAACCGATCCACGATTACCCAAACTGCATCGTGTTGACGCCTAGTTTTCGGCAGCTTTGTAACAAAATCCATTGTAATGTGCTCCCACTTCCATTCCGGAATAGGAAGCGGTTGCATACTGCCGTATGGTTGTTGATGTTCGGCTTTCACCAGCCGACAAGTTCTACATCGTTCAACATACTAGCCGATATCCTTCTTCAATCCTGGCCACCAAAAATCTGCCTTTAAGTCATTGTACATCTTTGTACTTCCAGGATGTACAGAAAACCTAGACTGGTGTGCTTCTTCGATGATTATTTGTCTCATTCCACCATATTTCGGTACCCAAATCCTTCCGTATACACCTTTCAATCCCAACTCACTTGTTTCCATATTCTTAATCTGTACTCTAATATCCTCAGCACCGACATTTTCTTCTTTCAAAGCTTCTACTTGGGCAGCTTTGACATCATCAATTATCGTGGAGGTAAGCATTGTAGACGTCATCATATAACAGAAATCTTTAGCATAAGCTTTTCGACTCAAGGCATCGGCTACTACATTAGCCTTTCCGGGATGGTACAGTATTTCGCAATCGTAGTCTTTTATAAGCTCCATAGATCTACGTTGTCTCATATTAAGTTCCTTCTGGCTAAAAATATACTTCAAGCTCTTATGGTCCGTGTAAAGTTGACACCTAGTACCGTACAGGTAGTGCCTCCATAACTTCAATGCAAACGTTACCGCGGTCAACTCCAAGTCATGAATTGAATAGTTCTTTTCGTGTTGCTTAAGCTGTCTCGAGGCATAAGGGATTACCTTTCCACACTGCATCAGTACATCACCTAATCCCAATCTCGAGGCATCCGTATATACTACAAAGTCCTCATTGCCTTCAGGTAAGGCAAGTATCGGTGCCTCGCTTAGTGCCTTCTTCAGAACCTCAAAGGCCTCCTGTTGCACAGTTTCCCATTTAAACGGTGCATTCTTTTTGGTTAATGCAGTTAGAGGAACTGCAATTTTCGAGAAATCCTTAATAAATCTCCGATAATACCCTGCCAGTCCAAGAAAACTTCTAACTTCGGTAGCTGATTGAGGCGGCTCCCAGTTCTTTATCGCTTCTACCTTAGCTGGATCTACCGAAATCCCAGCTCCAGAAATCACATGTCCTAAAAACTGAATCTGTTGCAGCCAAAACTCACACTTTGAGAACTTGGCATACAACCTTTCTTTTCTTAACAACTCTAACAGTTCTTTTAAATGTTCAGCATGCTCAGCTTCAGATTTAGAGTATACCAGAATGTCATCAATAAACACTATCACCGATTTGTCTAACATCGGTCTACAAACCCTATTCATCAAGTCCATAAAGACAGTTGGGGCGTTAGTTAATCCGAAAGGCATGACCAGAAACTCGTAATGCCCATACCGAGTTCTAAAAGCTGTCTTCGGTACATCTTCTTCTCTTACTTTCAGCTTATGGTACCCCGACCTTAAGTCGATCTTAGAAAAGACACAAGCCCCGTGTAACTGATCAAACAAGTCATCTATCCGTGGCAACGGATATTTGTTCTTAATAGTCAACTTATTCAGCTCCCGGTAATCTATGCACATCCTCATCGTGCCATCTTTCTTCTTTACAAACAATACCGGAGCTCCCCATGGCGATGAACTCGGCCGAATGAAGCCCTTGTCCAATAATTCCTGAAGTTGTGTGATCATCTCTTTCATTTCGGTTGGGGCAAGGCGATAAGGAGAACGAGCTGTTGGCGCAGCTCCAGGGATTAAGTCAATCTTAAATTCTACTTGTCTCTCAGGCGGCACGCCAGACAAGTCTTTCGGAAACACATCCGGAAACTATGAAACAACAGGCACGTCGGCCAACGTTCTCTTCTCAGCCTTGGCATCAATAGCATATGCCAGGTAGGCGTCACACCCCTTTGCAACAAGCTTTCGAGCTTTTGCAATGGTCAGTAAGCACAGATCCCCACTTCTCCTATCCCCGTAAATGCAAATCTCACGCCCCTCCGGAGTAGTTATCCTTATCATTCGGCTCTTACACACTATATACCAGTCCATACCGATTATCACATCAAATTCGCTGAACTCTATTGGAATCAGATCTAGATTGAAGACTACATCTTCAATTACTAAAGTGCAGTTTCTGTATACGTGATCTACCTTGACTAGAGTGTTGCTAGCAGTTTCTATGTCAAGAACAGCAGATAATCTAGATAGTGGCATGGCAAGTCTTTGTGCAAACATAGTAGAAACAAACGCTCTATTTGCACCCGAATCAAATAAAACTCGTGCAGGCATAGAATTAACTATGAACGTACCCGTAACGACCTCCGGATTTTCCCTTTCCTCCTCTGCAGTTATCTGAAAAGCACGAGCAGGTGCCCTTTGAGACTGACCCCGCCCTCGGTTAACTGAACCACCGCTTGAACCTCCCGAAGATCGTGCTGTAGATGGAGCAGCAGCAGCTGGATCGTTCCTTCTGCAATTCCTACTGTAGTGTCCCCATACACCACACTTATGGCAAGCATCTCCCTTCCTTGGGCACTCACTCTGAAAATGGCCCAATTCACCACAACAGAAACAAGCACGTCCATTGGTGCACTTGCCGAAGTGTTCCAAGTGACACCTATTACAATATCGCGGCTCGGTGTTGATGGAGTAGGCACGAGCACGACCACGATCGGAAGAACCAGACGGTCGACGATACGACTGCTGAGGTGAGTACTGTGAAGACCGGGAAGATCCAGAATATCCTCCCTCGTGCTAGCGCTTCGGCGGTGACGGTTGTGTCGGATTAGTGGCAGCAGCAGCAGATCCAATCGAATAAACCGACATGATCAGAATCTGCTCTACATTTCTGGCAGCCTCAAGTAAGCCAGCAAATGTAGGGTAGCGGACGTTGCTCATAACCCTCCTTATCTCAATATCCAGAGCAGCCTCGAATATGGTCACTTTTCTTTCTTCAGTGTCCACCTGATGAGGCGCAAACAGACTCAGCCTCGTGAATTCTACAGCATATTGGGACACAGTCTTAGTCCCCTGTACCAGTGCCATAAACTTTGCTTCCAACCTCCGGCGCTCATCAACCGGACAATATTGCTGAGTGAATAGGTCCTTGAACTCAGCCCAAGTCATAACAGAAACCTTCTCTAGTGTCAACGCATTCACCATTGCGTTCCACCACATGATTGCATCATTGGTGAACATAGCAGTAGCATAACGAACCATGTCCTTCTCAGCACAATCGCTGATTCGGAATGTTCGTTCAGTTGCTGTTATCCATTCAAGGGCGGCAACAGCATCTCCTAGTCCACTAAACTCCACAGCCCCGTTTCCTTTGAAGTCCTTGAAACGACAACCTTTGGGCTTATTAGATGACCTAGTGTTGTCATCTTGTTCCTCATTATTTCCCTCCCTTTCTTTTTCTTTGTTCTTTCTTTTATCTTCTCTTCTCTTAGCATCGGCCTCATCTCGAGCCCGAAACTGATCCTGAATCATTTTGTTCTGTTCAGCCATCAAGGCTAGCATCATTTCTCTTGCTTCTTCAGGTGTCATTCCTCCAGACATGTTCTGAAAATATAAACATATAACTTGTTTAGTAACATGTCATCAGTTTAAAGACACCACTCATTTGTCCCGTATGATAGTCAATCTCTTATAATTACTAGATCATAACCTATCTTAGTTCAGATCATTACTTAAACCACCACATATCATTACCTAATGTTTGAGATCAAGACCTCACGGACACTTGAATCTCAAACTACTGCTCTGATACCATCTCGTGTGACACCCTTGCCACAACATCCACCAATTACAATACACCCAGGATTAATCATCAACATGCAATAACATAATGATCTGATAACCTAAATTAAGTGCGGAAGCATTAAAATATATAAGTAAAGTAGTGCAACAGTGTCAAACACCCTACAGTGCTATAGGGTACCAAGTCTAAGTCTACACACCCATTACAATTATTACAATCATCCAGAATATATTACAACATTGTCTCATAACATAAATTACCGATGAAATAGTACCAAGTCTTCCGAATCTTCCCAAATGACCTAACTAGAAGGTCCGGCAGCTGATTTACCCTTTCTTGTAAAAATGAAGACAACTGAGGGGTAAGCGAATGCTTAGTGAATACACAGATTTACACATTTTATAAATCCTTATGATGCCCACAAGAGTAGCACCGACGACACACGTCGTGCACTCTCCACGTACGCAAAGTACGACACACATGAGCCGTCGCTCTTACGAGCCCAAAGCTCGGCCTTTAGAACATACTAACTGAGACAGACATAACATCGGGGATGACATACTGCCTACCGGACCTGGAGGTATCAGCTCCAGCGTCATATAGAGCAGTAACATCAGAGTAACAGATGCGACCCACCGGTCCATCGTTAGATGCACAACAAACGAACGGACATGCATCAAATAAGAATGTGCATCTAAATCTACGCAAGTTAGTAGAATTCCAAACGAAAAATGAAGCAACATGTCTCAGCAGGCAATAGCAATCATAAAGCAGATATAAACATGCGAAATCATATGTACTCACAGTGGGTGCGTAATTTAAACTTTAAACGATATTATTTCTCCTCGGGCTTTCAACCGGATCCACCAAGTACCCCACTGTGGGTTAGACAACACCACAAGGGACCTGTTTCATTTCCATATGATAAACATATTATCATTACATGGTCTTTAACAACTTAGCATTAATTTATACAAATGAAAGTAATACGACATTCGGAACCTTCATTCGAAACTCACGATATAAACCATCAATTGGTGTGTTATTATTTCCAATTAACCTTTCATTATATGCCTTAATATACTACCAAAAGTATCCCAAAAGTGTAATTATTAGTCCATAGATTCGATTCCTTTAAAACCCATTCGAATCTGCCCAAAATCTGTTAGTACTCGCCGAGTTCAGTATAGGAACTCGCCGAGTTCCTATTAAATTCGAACCATTTCGACTTTAGGGGCTAAACTCGAACCCATAGTGATAAATTCGAACCCTTGTTCGAATCTGATGTTTAAACTCGAATATATACTCGAATCTAGTACCAAAATCGAGTTTGTTCTTGCATTTCGACTCTGTTCTTGGCATATTCGAGTCTGTTCATCTTACAACTTAAAAATATACATTTCTAAGCCTCAAATCACCGATATTATCAAGTATGATGCCTAGATTCGATTCTATTATGCATATACTATCATATTCTTGCAATATTTCAAGCAAAACAAGCTTCAATTTACATAAAAAGACATATTCGAGTTCTAGTTTACTTCAAAACCGAAACTACAAACTTAAAAGAGTCGATTCTTACCTCAATTCGTACGAAATCAGAAATCCGTTTGCAGATTGTTGTAGTACTCCTCGAGATCTTTCCGTTGACGTATATATCTCGATAATCGGCCGGTCGGTTTGTGAAATAACTTAGAGAGATGTAGAGAGGAAATTCTAGAGAGAGAGTGTAGTGAGAGAGTATGCATATGGAAAATGAATATTTTTATCCTTTTTATTCCCATTTTCACCATTTTGCACATTTCTCCCCTCAACTTAACCGGTTCCATAAAATACTGATTTATTCTTAAAATTATCATTAATAACTTTTAATTTCTTAATACTCCATATCAATGATTTTCGAGTTCAAATTTTCTTAAAATAGCAACAAACTTTCTAAATATCCAAAATACATAATAATCGCTCAAATTTCAACTTAAATATATATATTTTTCCACTTAATTAACCAAAATACAATAAATAAATCCGAGGATGTTACAGCATGGGCTCCACCACGCTCAACTTCGTCCTCGAAGTTACTCGGATTCAAACAGCTTCGGATACTTTCTTAACATTTCTGACTTAGCTTCCCATGTATGATTTGCTCCCTTATGATGCTTCCAACGTATAAGCACCATTTCTATCTCTTTGCTCCTCAACTTCTTTATCTTAGTATCCAATACACATTCCGGCTCCTCCACATATCGAAGCTTTTCATCAACTTGCAGCTCCGTGTGGTCTGCCCAATCCTCATTTCCAGTGTTAAATGATTTTCGGAGATTCCCAACATGAAATACTGGATGTATGCCTGACATCTCTTCAGGCAACTCTAGGCGATACGATTGATTTCCAACTTTTTCTACTATCTTAAAGGGCCCAACAAATCTCGGAGCCAACTTGCCCCTCTTCACAAAACGAGTAACACCCCTCATGGGTGATACTTTCAGATAAACCCAGTCATTCACTTCAAAGTTGATCGGTTTGTGCCTCTTGTCATAATAACTTTTCTGTCGGTCCTGGGCCGCCTTCATGTTCTGCCTGATCAACTGTATTTTCTCATTTGTTTCTTGAAGCAAGGCCGGCCCAGCGATTGGTGTTTCACCCGTTTCTCTCCAACATGTAGGAGTCCTACATCTCCTTCCATATAAAGCCTCAAACGGTGCTTTCTTGATTGTCGCATGATAGCTATAATTGTACGAAAACTCTATCAGTGGCAAATGATCATCCCAGTTGCCATCGAGAACTAACACACACGATCTCATCATGTCTTCCAAAGTAAGGATCGTTCGTTCACTTTGGCCATCAGTTTGCAGACGATAGGCTGTACTCATTGCTATTCTCGTCCCTAACCCTTCTTGTAGTGCCGACCAGAAATTTGAAGTAAATCGGCTATCTCGATCCGACACTATGGACTTAGGCACTCCATGCCTAGAAACTATCTCGTCCATATAAATCTGAGCTAACTTTTCCAGCGAATAACTTTCTCGAATCGGTATAAAGTGAGCCGACTTAGTTAACCGATCCACGATTACCCAAACTGCATCGTGTTGACGCCTAGTTTTCGGCAGCTTTGTAACAAAATCCATTGGAATGTGCTCCCACTTCCATTCCGGAATAGGAAGCGGTTGCATACTGCCGTATGGTTGTTGATGTTCGGCTTTCACCAGCCGACAAGTTCTACATCGTTCAACATACTGGCCGATATCCTTCTTCAATCCCGGCCACCAAAAATCTGCCTTTAAGTCATTGTACATCTTTGTACTTCCAGGATGTACAGAAAACCTAGACTGGTGTGCTTCTTCGATGATTACTTGTCTCATTCCACCATATTTCGGTACCCAAATCCTTCGATGATTACTCTCTCTCTACTCTCTCTCTACCTTCTCTCTAGTTTTTCTCCCAAATCGACCGGCCAATTTTCGAGTTCTATACGTCCTTGGAAAGGTCTCGAAGAGTACTACAAGAATCAGCTATTACATGTGCGATTTCGTACGAATTTGAGGTAAGAATCGTTGTTTTTATGATTTCTTTGTTTTCGGTTTTGAAGAAAATCTCATACTCTCGTCTATTGATTCGATTTAAAGGTTATTTAGCTTGAGTTTTAACTCGATTTTGTTAGAGTATGTATAATAGAATCGAAACTAGGCTTATTATTTAGCATATTCATAATTTTAGACTTAGAAATGCATGTTTAAAAGCTGTAAAATATGAACAAATTCGAGATGCCAAGAACAAACTCGAATATAGCTAAAATCGAACCAAGGGATCGAATTTGACCTTGAATTCGAATGTGGGTTCGAATCTAACCATATGTTCGAGATACAGGATTCGAATTTAACCATGAATTCGAATTTGATCATAAGTTCGAAATACATGCATTCGAATTTAAGCATATGTTCGAATTTAATATATAAATTCGAACCCCCCTTCCCTAAATTCGAATATATTGAATAAAACACATGGACAACACATAAATTAACAAAATAATTAGCAAAATGATTATATATATTAATATATATATATATATATATATATATATATATATATATATATATATATATATATATATATATATATATATATATATATATATATATATATATATATATACTGATCTTTTGAGAATTTAATGAAACAAAGATTATGAATGAAAGAAAGATTTATGAATGATCAGTTATCAGAATCAGATAAAATAAAGAATTTAAAGCTAAAAGATGATGATATTGACATGATATTGATATGATAATTCTGGACAGGTTCAGTGAAATTCTGAACATAGATACAAAGATTTAAAGATTGAAAGCGGGTCTTTGATTTGAAAAGAATTGACAGAGAACAGATTGACAAAGATTAAATCCTGAGATAACTCAGGTGGTGGATATATACATCTGCTTGATAAAAGACCCCAGATCTGTGAGTTATAGATATTCAGATTTAACATGCTAGAATTTCCGGTTGAGACATATTGTTGATGCTAGATTGATTTGACATTCATATTATCAGCTGGATTGTGACCTGTGCACACCATGGTTCGGTGTTGCCCAGTGGATCATGATAGCTATTTGATCATCATTTCACATGATATTGCATTTACAGTTCATTTCTGATATTGTATGAGATTACTGCTATCATGACTTTGATTACGTATGCTTCATTATTGCATATACTTTGACATATTGATTCAGCTTGATTAGCCTTGTCGGTCTATTGTTCTAGACCTGGCTATTTCACCAGTTCTATTGAACTTGGCAATGACCCTCCGATGTTCCGCCATGTTGATTTACTGGTAGCTAGCCCAGTATGTGGCTGATCCCCACGAATTAACGTGAGCGTGGCTTGAACATCATCCGACTCTATGACTTCTATGTCTCAATCATGAGGGCTGTAGCGGCAGCCAAGACATATCACGCTAGAACTTATGATCCGCTTGACAATGCATGTGAATTTGAAAATCTATTTACTCACTAAGCATTGCTTACAGTTGCTACTCTACATTTTTACAGGAAAAGATAAAGGAAAGTCACCTGCCGGACCTAGTACTTAGGTCTTACAAGATCAAGACAGAAGTTTTCATAGACCTCTACTCAGCAAACCCTTTTGGTACTAATTGGAGGATGATAATATGGTGGTCTGGGTAGATTTATCTTGATTATATGATGACATGAATTAGATTAGACTTGTGCCCTTTATTAGTTTAATTTGAAAACTGTAATTGTATTAAACTATTCCTAATATGTTTGTACCTGTAATTTATAATTCCGCACTTAATTACTCTATCTTAGTTATGATTGATATCGTGTTGCATGATGTGGGACCTCGACTCGTGACTACCGCCCCGTAAGGGGATGTCTTCACAGTAACTTAGCAAAGTTGTTTTTGAAGCTTAACTACGTCAACACAAACCTTAACAACATCAACACAGACCTCAATAGCAAAATAGATAACTTAACGATAGGAAAAACCTTAACAGCATCAATCAAACCTTTACAGTTGTTGTTAATGATGTTAAGCATTGTCATCCGATGACAACTTAACTACAAAAATTTCATCGTATTTTTTAGGTCCCTTAGATCAACTTTTTATCCAATCTAATGACCAAGATTATTTTTCACATTCTCACAAAGTGAAAATTTCTCACAGGGTCAGAACCATGTATGTGTGTGTGCGTGTGCGCGCGCGCTTAGGTTATCGTGAGAAACTAAGTATATCTTGAGAATTGTGAGGAGCACTATGATTCGTTAATTTTGTATATTGATTCATTAATTTGTACATTGCTTCACTTATTTTTAAATTTATGATTCATTATTTATAAATTCAAAAGCTAATGAATCAACGTAAAAAAATAATGAATTGTTGATTTATTTAATTCGAAATATATAATTCATTATTTATATATTCACAAAATGATGTGTCAAAATGCAAAAAAAAAAAAAAAAAAAAAAATCACGGTGGTTCTCACACTTCTCAAGATAAATTTAGTTTCTCATTTGATCTTATATATATATATATATATATATATATATATATATATATATATATATATATATATATATATATATATATATATATATAGGATTGGGATCAATGGGGTACCATGCTAGACTGGGGAACCGGAGTCCACCCATGTTTGGTTAAAAGTTTAAAAGGGTAATATTGGAAATAGGTTTATCTTAATTAATATAATAGATGGCAACTAATGAATTAATAAATCTATTAATTATACAGTTTTACTTCCATAACAATATTTTTAAAAAATTTCTTAATGGGTTTTACTGAACATGTTCAATCGGATTCAATGAGCTTTAGTGAACATGTCCAATTTGATTCAACTATGGGTTTTAGTGAACAACTGAACATGTTCAATCGGAGGTGTTAAATAAGGGTATTTATTATTATCATCAACTCGTTCATGAAGGTTCAATTTCATATACACGTTATTGACGTGTGCAATCGGGGTTTATTGTGTTTTTAGTCGCTGTTAACCGTTATGGTGATAAACCAATAGTGATGATATTGAACATGTTCAATCGTGGTTTATGGTGTACATTTGCACATTTCAGTATGAGTGTAAGGAATGATATTAACTAAAATGAAGATTTTCATGGGATACACAGAATCTTTGATTCTAATTTAAAATTTTTAATACCATTTTTACCCCAATATTAATTAATGTGGGAAAAAAATTTATATTATATTTTAATGATAAATGATTGGCTATAAACGGTTCCCCGGTACCCCATTGATCTTGAATATATATATATATATATATATATATATATATATATATATATATATATATATATATATATATATATATATATATGTTTATTAGTTTATTTTCATACAAATATTTTCTAAAACATTCATGTATGAATATTTTTGGATGATAAAATGTTAAAAGAATGAACCAACAGTCATTTGACACTTTTTAATGATAAAAATTTTTCTAAAAATAATTTGAATATAACCGTTAGTTTTATACCAAAAAATTCTTAAATAAATATTTAGTAAACAAATAGAACAAACCATAGCTATCAATATTCTTACATGATCCTTTTATACATGTGTGTGTATTATGGCACAAACTTACCACTCTAAAAGCATTTTTTTCATAAATATTTTTAAATTAATAATAATAGATTATATGTAAAATATCACAATAACAATATTGTTTAGAACATATGTTCAGTTGTTTACAAGAACTATCCCGTTCTAAACGTATGTTGCATGTTTTTAAGGAATTAGAATATAATAAATGTATGTCATTTTTTAAAAATAAATTTATATCATTTGTGTCTAAGTGAATATTAAAAAAAAAAAAAAAAAACTTTTTCGATGTCCCTTCGCTCGGAAAACACATACGTTCACATGATGTGTAGGTTCTCTGCGAAAAAATTGATATTCTATGTGTTTTTTTTTGTAAGTATGAGAGAAAGAAGAGGCAGAGGTTCAATCAAAACAGAAGTAAATATTTATATGAAAATGGACTAAAAATTTATAACGATAATAACTACCACTTCCATTAAAAATACCCTATAAATAGGATATCAAAAATAGTTGTAAAAGTAGAAAAAAATTAAATTCATAAGATTAATGGAGAATATAAAATTCTCTAAATTCCAAATTCCCAATAATTAATTTATTATCATTTATTATTTTTATTTTTTCAAGAAATTGCCACCCAAGAAGAACGCCAATTTGCAAACACTTTGTTGCCATTTCCACCCTCCTTACACCTTGTTAGCCTTCTCAACTCCCCATTTCCGGCGATTTTCCACCGGTTTCCGTCGATGTCCCACCGCCAACCACCACCACCACCGCTAGTCTCCTCCTCCTCTTCCTCATCCTCCGCCTCCTTCACCACCATCTCCTCCTCCTCCTCCTCGTTTGTTTCCACTTCACCACCTTCTTCATATTCTTCCACTTCAACCCTTTCACTTTCATAATTTACACAATAGTCCCTTAACAAAGAAAGCTTAAGTCTCCCATTTGTACGTTCAGTTTGAAAATTTGTACCACAGTTAGAAAAACTCTCGGCTTTTATAACCAACCGTCCACCTTCCCGGTGATGCCTCACCTTCACCGCACCGTCAGAGCCACTAATAGAAGTCAAGGGCGGAGGGAATTCACTCCGGCGAATTTTCCGGTCAGAACTCCGGCGATTTGACCTTTGAATTCCCCTCACTCTCTCCTCTGAAACGAAACCGAATTCATCACCACTTTCACTAACTTCACTCCCGGTTTCACTTCCCAAACTCTCCGTACACATTTCTAAGCTCTTGGTACTTAATGCAGATGCAGAGCGTTTCACCATTGGGTGGACATAAACGTCGTCGTCTTCATCATGATTCTTGGTTGCCGCCATTGATGGGTTTTCAAGAACTTTAAGAAAACTCCATCCAGAACTCTTTTTCGTTCCGCCATTGTCGAAATCTTGAATCTTGGGTGGTGGGGAATAATGGGTTTGTTGAAGAACAACAATTGATTCGATTACTTGAGGTTCAAGGCAAGATTGAAGACCTTGATAAACAATTGATGATGCCATTATTTTTAAAGAAAAAAAATTGGAAAAAAAAATAATAAATTTGGGTGGAAATTAGATAAGATATGGTGGGGAGTGTGGTAATGGCATGAAAAGAGAGGTGAAAGGGTGAAGGGGGTATTTATAGGTGCAAAAAGAGGGCTGCTTTGAGAGGAAAAAAAGCTACTTTTTAATGCAATTGGAATTTTAATGCAGCTTTTTTACTTGGCCACACATTTTATTATTATTATTAAGAAAAATGAATTATTACACAACTTGTTTAAAGTATTTATTTAAACTTTTATGATGTGTAATTTTCAAGTTTTTGTTAACGTTTTTTTTTTCCCCCCTTTATCGTGGATTTTAAATAGCCAGCGGGTTTAATATGATTAAAAAAACGTCATTAATGATTTTTAAAAAATTGATTAAAGCTTTAATGTCGTTTAACTCGGTTTCCATTTTAGGTAATTTATTTAGTGTTATATACCCAATTAATCATTTGTTATTAAAATGCCAGCTTATTAACCCGTATGATATAAGTAAAAAAAATCTAAAAATAAAAGAATCAAATAAACAAATATATTATTTGAAATGACAAAAAATTCTACATATAATAATGACAAATCAATTACAAATAATATCACTAAAAACGATGGTCAATTGCATTTTTTAAATTTAAATTTTCTTTAGTTTTTTTTCTTATGACTCTGATGATTTTTGTTACATACTGATATGACATCTGATTCTTAGATGTCACATATAGACATTGTTTGATTTTTAATGTGTGGTGTTATCATTAACATAAATATCAGCAACATTTAAAAAAAAAAACTAGAAATCAACTAAAATATTAATGATGAAAACACATCATAAAGATTGTTTTTTTACCAAAAATATTATTTGATCATGATTGGAACTTAACTAGGATGTATAGAAAATTATAAAAATCTTATGATTATAACTGATTAATAAATAATCTTCAAAAAATTATAATTTTACAATTATAATTTATAATGATCTTTTATAAATAGCAATTTCATAATTGCCAGTTTTTTTAGTATCTTTTATTAAACAACTTCCTATTAATAAATTGATATTAATTTTATTATTTCAAAATAAAGTTGTGATTAAAAAGATCTAGATTTAAAATTTTAAAGCGTATGAGACATGTCAGTTTAAGAGAAAGCCAATTGATAGTCTAGTTACACGCAAACTATTTATTCTTCTATCATATACAAACTATATGATTTGTATATGATTAAAGTATGTAAGAACTTTAAACCTATGAGAATGTTTAGAA
Source organism: Centrapalus pauciflorus (assembly GCA_020465985.1). Classification (NCBI taxonomy): domain Eukaryota; kingdom Viridiplantae; phylum Streptophyta; class Magnoliopsida; order Asterales; family Asteraceae; genus Centrapalus; species Centrapalus pauciflorus. Next base: position 72,962 of record JAANYP010008016.1, on the reverse strand, counting down.
CTACCTTGACAACGTACTTTCATATATTTATAATAAAATTTTAATTTTATTTCTTAAATTCGTATTATTTTGTATTAAAAAGAATACATAAATGTTGAATTTATAATATAAAAGGAAAATATTTTCCTGGATCTTTATAATAAACTTTTGTAAACCTTAACGGAAAAAAAAAAAAAAACTTTTCTTTACTTCCTTTAAAATACAAAATGCCAGTTATTATATTATGATAAAATATGTTTTATATAAATAAAATTCAAAAAAGGTATATTTATAGGTGTGAAAATATATTGTAATGGAGCTTAAGTTTTGTCAAAGAAAATTATATATTTACACGGTTTATAATTATAAATTAAAACTTTTAACTAATATAATTGTTAATCCATGTAATGTAAACTTAAAAGACATTACTACAATTAACTTTATTAAACATATTTATAGAACAAAGTTTCAGCTCTAGTGAAAAGCTAATACGTTTTTTGATATTTTTAGATTTTAATTTTTAGTTTTCAAATTTACAAGTAAACTTGAAAACACGTTTTGAGGTTTTCAATGTAGTCACCTGAATCTATGTTATAAAAGTGAGTGATTAATGAAATCAAAAAGACTATTTATAACACATCTAAACACATTCTCATTTTTAAAGTGTGTTATCTTAAATTCTATCATGTTTTCAGTTTTATTAAAAACTTCAAACCGAAAATTATCGTTTGCTAAACGCACCTTATATTTTATAAAACTTCAGAAGTTCCAACTTAACATTACATTTACTTTTGTTAAACATATCTCAAACTTTTATAGAAAAAAGTTTAAATTTATTGAAAAAGACCATTAAAAATTCCATGAAAAGAGTTTACATATGCAATTATTCATGGATTATTAATTAGAGTATCTCCCACATGAGGAGGATGTGAATTAGATTTGTTATGAGTTGGCAATTGTTTGTACGCATTCACTGGGTGTGTCTATTTTCCCACTAATATGGGATTTAAAACCCAATGTTACAAACTAATAAAACTTTTTGCCACTTTTTATTATTTATTTATTATTATTATATATAATAAAATATTTAATATATGTCCGTACATACCCTCTCGCCGATCCACTCAATGTGGCCAGCATATATATATATATATATATATATATATATATATATATATATATATATATATATATATATATATATATATATATATATATATATATATATATATATATATATATATATATATATATATATATATATATATATATATATATATATAGATTTAGGTTCAAGTGAGTACCACCCATTATGCAGCGCACCAGAAGGTACCTGTCTTAAAAGTATTTTTTATGAAATTTTTTTTCATGAACATGTTTTAATTAACATGATGAAGATCATATGTGAATTTCACGCAAATCCGAAAACTCTAAGGGCATGAAAACACGCATCACATAAATGTGAGTTCACATGTATTCAAAATCATGTAAGTGTGTGTTCACATCACTTTTTAGGAGCTAGGAGATGTGAATGTATGTGAAATTTACATACGATCTTCATAATGCTAATTAAAACATGTTTATGAAAAAAAAATTTATAAAAAGTTTTTTTAAAGATGGTACCTTCAGGTGCGCTGCATAATGGAGGTACTCTCTCGAACCATATTCTATATATATATATATATATATATATATATATATATATATATATATATATATATATATATATATATATATATATATATATATATATATATATATATATATATATAGGGAGGTTCAATGGAAAACCAACATGTATCGGAAAACTTTGGAAAACCTCCATGCACCACTACAAATGCACCACAATTCCTGCGTGATGCACCAAATTCCACGCGTGACGCACCAAATTCCCGCGTGATGCATCACCTGATCCAATGGCTATAAAGTGGTTTCCGGGTTTTCCGATGCATATAGATTTTCCATTGAACCCACCCCTATATATATATATAGGGTTGGGATCATTGCAGAACCTTAATTTAGTGCAGAACCATAGAACCAATCTAAACCATTAGATTATAATATAACTCTAGGGATAAGATGGTAATTATACAATTAACATTGAATTAATAGCAGCCTACCAAGTTTGACTGTCCACTTTGACTTTTTTTTTTTTACTCTTTTAATATATAATGGACATGCAGTGTTGCATCGACGTTAAATATACGATATCAAAGTGTTCATTCGACATCGAATGGTCGTATGGGTAAAAAAAAATTTACGAAAAATAAACACGTAAATTTTTTTTCAAAAAAATATATAAATATGACCGTTCTCGTTAAATCCACCAACTTTGACTACTAATTTTGACTATTATTTATCTCTGTTAATAATGAACGTATATGCAGTGTTGCATCGACGTTAAATATACGGTATCAAAGTGTTCATTCGATATCGAATGATCTCATGATCTCACCATGATATATTGCATCGTGGTCTGGGTAAAATTTTTTTTACGAAAAATAAAAAATATATATATCATAACCGTTCTCGTTAAATCCACCAACTTTGACTACTAATTGTGACTATTATTTTGGCTCTGTTAGTAATGAACGTATATGCAATGTTGCATTGACGTTAAATATAGATGGTTTGCTCCTTGGGTAGGTCTTCCGGTTCTGGTTAGACCATAGAAGCGAAATTTATGCCTATCACTCAGATTGGTGCATAATCGAAGTCAGCAGAAAGATTTTCAGCCTTGAAGCTCAAGAGATATCAGAGAGATTATTTTCAAATAATATGGGAGATATCAGAATGAAATAGAAAATGTGATATATGATATGAAAAAAAAATAAGATTTTCTTGAAAGAATTAGCACATGGGAGATAACGGGAGAATCCAGTATAAATTGGAAGAGTTATAACAAAGAGAATCTCAGAAGAAATGAGATTATGAAAATCAAAGAGATTAGATCAATTAATCTCAATGATAGATTCAGAGATTCATAAAAAATTTCTTTCAGCTCAAAAACTCTTTTTATGTGTGTGTCAAATATTTTCGTGAAAAATCACACACCGTTTTTGAAAAATGTCATCGTCAAAGTGCGTCTGAAACTCCCCCTGGAAATAAGCACACACAGTTAGTCAACTCATAGAAATGAAATCAGGAGCAAAAAAAATTATAAAAATAAAACTCCCTCTAAATCAATGCAGCTTAAGAGTTGAATTCAGGGCAGGAATTCCAGAAATATTTGTCTTTCAGACTCGGGTTCTAATCTGAAGTGATTAGAAGCCATATGTCACGGAAGCTCGGGTTTCAGTCTGAAGTAACTGAAAACCATTGTCTCTGGTTCATTGAAGTCCGGGTTCTAGTCTGAATTGAACTAGAAACCAAATGATTGAACTGAAGAACGGGTTTTAGTCTAGATTAACTAAAAACCATCTTGAGTTGAAGCACGGGTCTTGATCTGAATTAATCAAGAGCCTCTTGAAATGAAGAACAGGTCCTTATCTGGAATAATAAGAAACCTATAACCTGCAAAATTTAAGATGTCTTTGGTATCCAAACAGATTTGGATCCAGACTTGTTAGCGCTCTTGGGTACCCATTTCAAAACAGGTTTTGGTACCCACTTGTACTTGGGTTTAGGTACCCATTGCATGTTATAACTATCAGCTTCTCTTTCAAACGCAAAAAACAAATTTCTTTGAGTATGAGAAAATTGAATATCTGAATTTCTAAAGAAATTTGAATTTGAATGATCAGACTTTTGCGAACTTTTCTTTTTGAAAAACTGTCCGGTTCTTGCCTGTTTCTGATAATACTTGGTATTTTTCTGTGAATTTGTTTTCTGATTAGAATGACCAGTATTTTCAGAAACTTTAAAAAAATTTGACTTCGAAGATTCACCGGTGTAAATCTTGACCGGAAGTTGTTCAACAATTTTATCTTTGCCGCTGTGTATCTTTAACAGATACTTAAGTTTAAGATCTGAAGAAGAATCAAACTTAGCAGAGTTAGTTAGATTCACTTCACTTTCAGAAGACAAACCAGAGTGATTAACATTGGATTTTAAACACACTGAAGAAGGGGTCTTAACCTTTGACTCAGTTGATGAAGTACATACATGTAATTGTTTTGTAAGATGAAGTATCTGATCTTTCAAACTTTTGATAATGACTAATTTTGAATTTCTGTCATGATCAAATGATTGGTAATCAGATTTAAAAGATTGTTCTTTGATTAAGAACATTTGTCTTTCATCTTCAAACAATTCAGATTTTGATTTAAAATCTTGTTCTTTAAGTAAGAACTCATGTCTTTCCTTCTCAATCAAATCTTTAGTTAAAGACAACTCTTGTTGAAGAGCAAAAATTTCTTCATTTTTGTTTAAAATACAATTCTGATCAGTTGGTTTTGTCTTACAAAGTGTATCTTCAAGATCCTGAACTTTCTTGTAAAGATCAGATCTTTCAGGCAAAAGATATTTCAGTTGAGTTGCATTCTGAAAATTTTCTTGTTTCAGCTCATCGAGTTCTTTAAGTAATTCAGATATTTTCAATTGATGAGCACAACTCTCAGAGTTTTGTTTTTCTTTTAAGCTTTGAATTTCTTCATTCAGTATTTGTACGTCACGTAACGCCAAATGTTTATCAGTATTTAACTGAATGAGAATGTCGTAATTGTTCTTACGAATCTTTTCAGATTCAGTAAGTTTTGCAATTACCTCAGACTTTGAAAATTTTTCATATTCCATTATGAATTGCAGAAAAATTGAATCTTCCAAGATCTTTTATGGAGAAACTGAGTGAATTCTGATAACACTTTGAAAAGCTGAATTTCAGTTAATGATAACTAGTGAAAAATCAGCTCTGAAATGACTTTTTGACGTTGAAATTTCAGATTTTCTGCATAAAATTGCCCGTAACTTTTTTTCTGGAGTGGAATTGGGCCTCCAAAATTTACCGAACCGGCTACGCCAGTTCTAGAAATGTAGATCTCTTTTCAAGCTTCGATTTGACGTATGGTAGGCCTTCTAACGATTTTCCAGTCAAAAGTTATGGTCAATTTAAGCAGCAAAGGTCAAATAGTCAAACTTGAATGATAAAAGAATGAAACTCGAATGGTTATGACTGAAACTCGAATGAAGAATGATAAAACTCGAATGATTAAGTATGAAACTCGATTGATTAAGTATAAAACTCGATTGATTGAGTATGAAACTCGGATGAAGCTTATTGAATCTCGAATGAAGAATGATTCAACTCGAATTACACTGTGCTCAACTCGAATGAAACATGAAGTTTCTCGATTGATGCTTTGATCAACTCGAATGAAACATGAAGTTTCTCGATTGATGCTTTGATCAACTCGAATGAAACATGAAGTTTCTCGATTGATGCTTTGATCAACTCGAATGAAACATGAAGTTTCTCGATTAACTCTTTATCCAACTCGATCAGTTAAGGATAAAACTCGAATGAAGCATACATAAAACTCGAATGAAACACAAACAAACTCGAATAACAACTTGATCAAACTCGATTAAAACAAGGAATTCAGTGTTGCCCGAGTTTGAACAGGAACTGATCAAAATCAAGTTCAAAATGACAATTTTCAACAAAAATTCACGAATTGATTTCAGATTGAAATCGAACCTGCGGTTTTCACACACAAACACTTTTTGAAAAACAACTTTGGCTAATTTCAGATTAAAATCCAAAAATCGATCAAAAACCTCAAGAACACACACTTTTTCAAAAATTCAGTAAAATCCAAATTAAATCTTGTGTGTTTGGAATTAAAATCTGATGTTTATCACAATAGATTCGACTTTAAATGCTCCACCTTCGTTCCAATTTTCACTTCAATTCATCCACAAAATCAAAAACCTCAATTAATTTTCTGTTTTCGAAAAACTTGATGGAACAGTGTTCGAAAAAAAAAAAATTCAGATTCAAAATTCAATCAATTTAATCCATATTAGGCTCTGATACCAATTGTGAATTCATATTTCATGCAATTCATATCAACATTAAGCAATTCGTATGAACAATTATCACAAACACATAAAACCGAATGCTTTAATTGAGTAGAAAGATATTACATTGAGTTCTTGACTTTCTTGCAAAGCAATTCTCTCCAATCTGAATCTTCGAATCTGTCTACTCTCTCTATTCTGTCAGATCACTTTCAAAATAGAAATACTACTTCTATTTATATACACACTATAACTATTGTGTATTTACAATAAATTCCCCTGAACTATTACAAAATATTGTTTTCAACTCTACTTATAATTGTACCCAACAGTTTTTTTAAAGATGGTACCTTCAGGTGCGCTGCATAATGGAGGTACTCTCTCGAACCGTATTCTATATATATATATATATATATATATATATATATATATATACATGTATATATATACATGTATATATATATTATATATATATATACATGTATATATACATGTATATATATATATGTATATATATACATGTATATATATATATATATGTATATGTATATATATATATATATATGTATATATATATAGGGTTGGGATCATTGCAGAACCTTAATTTAGTGCAGAACCATAGAACCAATCTAAACCATTAGATTATAATATAACACTAGGGATAAGATGGTAATTATACAATTAACATTGAATTAATAGCAGCCTACCAAGTTTGACTGTCCACTTTGACTTTTTTTTTTTTACTCTTTTAATATATAATGGACATGCAGTGTTGCATCGACGTTAAATATACGATATCAAAGTGTTCATTCGACATCGAATGGTCGTATGGGTAAAAAAAATTTACGAAAAATAAACACGTAAATTTTTTTTCAAAAAAATATATTCATGACCGTTCTCGTTAAATCCACCAACTTTGACTACTAATTTTGACTATTATTTATCTCTGTTAGTAATGAACGTATATGCAGTGTTGCATCGACGTTAAATATACGGTATCAAAGTGTTCATTCGATATCGAATGATCTCATGATCTCACCATGATATATTGCATCGTGGTCTGGGTAAAATTTTTTTTACGAAAAATAAAAAATATATATCATAACCGTTCTCGTTAAATCCACCAACTTTGACTACTAATTGTGACTATTATTTTGGCTCTGTTAGTAATGAACGTATATGCAATGTTGCATTGACGTTAAATATACGATATCAAAGTGTTCATTCGATATCGAATGATCTCATGATCTCACCATGATATATTGCATCGTGGTCTGGGTAAAATTTTTTTTACGAAAAATAAAAAATATATATCATAACCGTTTGCGTTAAATCCACCAACTTTGACTACTAATTGTGACTATTATTTTAGTTCTGTTAATAATGAGCGTATATGCAGTGTTGCATTGACGTTAAATATACGATATCAAAGTGTTCATTCGATATCGAATGATCTCATTATCTCACCATGATATATTGCATCGTGGTCTGGGTAATTTTTTTTTTTTACGAAAAATAAACACGTAAAATTTTTTTGAAAAAAATATATCATGACCGGTCTCGTTTTAAAGAGTATAAAATTCTCGTTTTTATGGTATAATTTTTTTGATTTAAAAATTAATAATATTAATGTTATTTTAATTTAAAGAAAAAAGATATTTATTTTGCTAATGTCAATCTTTTTGCTATTTCCAATCTTTTCCTTTTTTATCCAGAATTAAAATATCACTATTACTAATCTTTTTTTCACTAATTCCAAACTTAACTCTTTTAATCAAGACCATTAGATTATTCTAATCTATGGACGATATTGGTTCTACATTTCTACACTAAATTTAGGTTCTGCAATGATCTCATCATATATATATATATATATATATATATATATATATATATATATATATATATATATATATATATATATATATATATAGACACACACACACACACACACATAAAAGCTATTTTATATGTACAACCCTTTATTACGAGTCATATGTCCTCAAATCTTAACGTAAGAGGAGATTAAGTATAGTTATTGGATCCTATGTTAATAACAAAAAAAGAGTGAGATAGAAGGTTTATTATTAGTAAAAATTAACGGCAGGGGTATACGTATGACAATGCCCCTTAAATATATATAAATATTGAAGGATAAAAAATTGAATAGATGCACTTTATTTTGATACATGTCGGGGAATCCTTTTTTCTCTAAAACTATATTATGATTTTTAAATTCCGAAAACCATATATTATGAAGAAAAATGTCATAAAATAATTACGTATTTTAGTTTCGGTCAGTTTTGATTATTATCAATATTATCTATTTTGGTAGAACTTTTGAGACACGCTAAAATGCTAAATGGTAATCATGGAGACTTGTGACATGTTTATAAATTAGGTGCTAATTCTTTTTGACACACTGATTATGTGAAATGTCGTATGTCATTTGATTATAAAAGTTTTTCTAGTCTTTTAGCAATTAAACTTTTTCGATAAGCTAATTCGATAATTACAATAATCCGTAACAAGTTTATTGCTAAGGTGCTATATTTTTTTAATAAAGTGACATGTTACATATAATGTCATGTATCATTTTATATTATTAATATTATCAAAAATCAAAACATATATCGCCTGATAACATCCTGCCAACGACAACCACCACCACTAAAAGCAATAGGATCGACCATCGAATAAGCTTACTAGAAGAAAACTCAGCTCAAACACATCTTCTCTAGCCCGATGACATCAAATCGAAAAAAGCATGGCAACAATATTGGTAGGAAAAGAAGATCAAATCATTAAAGAATCAATATTTAAAAACAAATCAAAACCGATGATGTTTGCCTCTAATACAAATAGATAAGATATATGGTAACTAGTCACCATAATGAACAAATTAGCTCGTCCTAAAAACTTTATTCACTAAATCATATCAGAGCAAATATAATAATCAAAACGGGTCAAGTTTGAAAGTATGTAGTTATTTTATGGCATTTTTACCGTAAAATATGACACGTCGACATTTTTACATGTTCAATAAGTAACAAATTATAATTACCAAATTACTATGTACCAAAAAGTTTAATACTAATATGAACCTCAATTATAATAACTAAATAGCACCAAACTTAAAAATACATAACTATACTTTTATTTTACCATTTTAAAAGATAGAGTTAATTACAAAAATGGTCCATGTGGTTTGTCCTAAAATTTGGATTTAGTCCCTGAACTTTCAATTTTGCAGAAACGGTCCTTATTTTCATGGTTTGTTTGCAATTTTGGTCCCTCAACCTATTAACTTTTCTAATATGACCAAATTACCCTTATTTTGATGCAAACTATAGGGACCATTTCTACAATTAATTTTTTTAACTCTTTTTTATTCTTAATTAAATAAATTACTTTTTAGTGTTACTTAAATTTAATAAAATATAAAAAAAGAAAAGAATTATTTAATTATTTATGTTGGTTCATAAATGATTTAGATATTTTTAGTCTTAATTAATTTTAATTTACTATAATCAAAGTGTAAACCAATCAAATTTTATAATCGAAAAAATCATTTATGTTTAGAAACTATTTTCTAGAGGTTTCATATATAAAATATTATAAAAATATTTTGATTCTATAATTATTTATGTTGGTTCATAAATTTTTAATAAAAATATGTTTGTTGGTCAAATATATATTACTTTCTTATTAAATAAACGGCCAAAGATTCTATTTTATAATTCGTTCACATTTGTATCAAAGTAAGGTGATAAATCTAAATGGTTTAAATTTTTAAGGTGTTGATTTAATCGGATTAAAATGAAAAGTCAAATTGAAAGACGAAAAAGATTAAAAACCTATTTATATTTCTCGATTTTTATGTAAAGGTCTGACAAACCAAAGTTTGATGATTAAAGTTGTTAATCATGAATCTCAAAGATGTTATATGGACCTAAATTTTTAAATCGTTTTTGGTGTAATTAAAAATTAAAACGATAAAATAAGTGATACATTAAATAAAAAATTTGAGTTGGCTTAGACCATTTGGAAGTTTTTTTAACTCGGTCAAATTAAACGTTAAATTTTTATTTATTGAAGTTCTTTAATATTTTTAACTTTAATTAACTTGTTGGCACATAAATAATTTTTTTATAATTTATTAAAGTTAATTAACACTAAAAATAAAGTAGAGTCAATTACATAAATGGTCTTTGTGGTTTGATCAACATAAATATTTTTTATTATAAATGTATGAACCAGTATAAATAATTATAGAGGAAAAATTTCTTATTTATGAAACCTTTAAAAAACAATTTCTAAACATAAATTATTTTTTATTATAATTTTTTAGAGGTTTACACTTTAATTAAGACTAAAAATATTTAAATCATTTAGGAACTAACATAAAAAAAATTCTTTTCTTTTTTATAATTCATTAAAGTTAATTAACACTATAAAATAAATCATTTAATTAAGAGTAAAAAAAGTTAGAAAAATTAATTGCAGAAATGGTCCTTGTGGTTTCCATCAAATTAAGGGTAAATTGGTCATATTAGAAAAGTTAATAGGTTGAGGGACCAAAATTGCAAACAAACTATGAAAATAAGGACCGTTTCTGCAAATTTGAAAGTTCAGGGACCAAATCCAAATTTTAGGACAAACCACAGGGACCATTTTTGTAATTAACTCTAAAAGATAACTTATATAGATGTATTTATGCGATTATTGTAATGGTTTTTGAATTATACTTTATCTTTGAAATAAACCAACGGGTAAAATGAAAAATAAAAAAAAGTTAAAAGTTAAATTAGAAACAATGTCAAGAAGATTATTCTAACCTTCATTATTAAGGAAAACATAAAATCATTATTGTAATAACATTTATAGTTTATGCATCATATTTAACATATTAGCTACTAATAAACTTTTAAAAACTAATAACAAGATGTTTATATTCTAAATTCTACTCTTAGAGGGGTGGGAGTACCCACCTTTCCCAAACCCACCTTTCTGTACACGTCAGCGCCACATCAGCTTTTCTCTCTCCACCTTTCCCCACCTTTCTAAGGGAGAGGGGAGTACACAAGCCGCGTATGGGCGGCCTTTGCCACCTCGGCAACACGCCGGCGGCTACACCATGCCCAACATGCGGCCCCGCCGAAAACCGGCCCGCTCCGGCCTCCCTTCCCCGCTCCACCCCGCTTCTCCCTTCTTCTTCCCCCTTCTTTTCCTTTTTTTTGGTAGAACACTTTTATTCTTTTTTTTTTTTGTAAACAAAACAAACACACACACACCCACATATATATATATATATATATATATATATATATATATATATATATATATATATCTTTTTACTTTTATAATTTTATAATTTTATTTTTTGTTTTTTTATCATAGTTTCATAAATGTTTGTATTTTTTTATTTTAGTTTCGTAATTGTTGTTTCGTTCGTACAGTTTCGTATTTTACTTTCGTAATCAGGAAACACACAATAACCTTCAATCAGATCTCGTGAAACATATTGCACTTGCCCAAATACCAAATTTAGACGGCTAGTTTGTATTTTTTTATGTTCATTCGTAATTTTAGTTTTTATTTATTGTTATGTATTTTTTTATTTTAATTCGGTAATTTTTAATTTTTAGTTTATGTAATACTTTTTAAATATTTATGAAATTAATTATTTTAGTTCTAGTATTTGTTTTGTTAGTTAAAATTAATTTAATGTTAAAAAAATTAAGAAAGATGGAAAGTTTAAGAAATGTGTGTATTTCCTAGTTAGAAAGGTGGGGAAAGGTGGAGAGAGAAAAGCTGATGTGGCGCTGACGTGTACAGAAAGGTGGGTTTGGGAAAGGTGGGTACTCCCACCCCTCTAACTAGGAAATACCCACCTTTCTTAAACTTTCCATCTTTCTTAATTTTTTTAACATTAAATTAATTTTAACTAACAAAACAAATACTAGAACTAAAATAATTAATTTCATAAATATTTAAAAAGTATTACATAAACTAAAAATTAAAAATTACCGAATTAAAATAAAAAAAATACATAACAATAAATAAAAACTAAAATTACGAATGAACATAAAAAAATACAAACTAGCCGTCTAAATTTGGTATTTGGGCAAGTGCAATATGTTTCACGAGATCTGATTGAAGGTTATTGTGTGTTTCCTGATTACGAAAGTAAAATACGAAACTGTACGAACGAAACAACAATTACGAAACTAAAATAAAAAAATACAAACATTTATGAAACTATGATAAAAAAACAAAAAATAAAATTATAAAAGTAAAAAGATATATATATATATATATATATATATATATATATATATATATATATATATATATATATATATATATATGTGTGTGTGTGTGTTTGTTTTGTTTACAAAAAAAAAAAAGGAATAAAAGTGTTCTACCAAAAAAAAGGAAAAGAAGGGGGAAGAAGAAGGGAGAAGCGGGGTGGAGCGGGGAAGGGAGGCCGGGCGGGGACGATTTTTCGCGGGGCCGCAGAGGGGGGGCGGTGTAGCCGCCGGGGTTCACTTCCAGGTGGCAAGGCCGCTGCAGGCGGGATGAGTATTCCGCATGGCCTTACAGACATAAAATTTCAGAATTATCTGTCTTAAAAAAATACAAATACTTTTTCAATACATAATACATGTGTTCTGCGTTACCCATTGCTCAAGTTGTTCACATTGTGTCTAGTTGTTCTTCTACTACCACTTTTGCTACATCCTTATCCCAACTAAGGTGGTGGCATGAAACATTCTAGTCAACTATTATTATGAACAAAAATATAATATAACGCAACGAACTTCTAAAACGATCATATCAAAAAGAGTTTAGGATCAAATAAGAAATTAGATAACTGATATTTCCATTTTTACGATAGAAAACATAAATTTTAAAATGAAATTAGAAAGTAACTAATTGGATGGTTAAAACCATAATTGTAACTTGTAAGTAAATGGATGGTTAAAAGTTAAAACCATAGTTATTTCTGAGTTGGTATTCCAATATCAATATGGTTACTATATAGAACTTATATAATATGTATATATACATTAATAACAAGTAAAAGAGAGTGTAAAGAGAGCCATGACTAAGTTGTCATAAACTATCAAAATAAGATAAAAATTCTGAAAACTTAGGAAATTGTGAGGTACTTTGGGAAAGGGAAAATTAGTTGAAGGCTATAAATGTGAAGTCTTTAAATTTGATTGGTTACTTTGGGAAATTCCCAAATAAAATCAATTGGCCATCAAAAAAAATTTTATTTTAGGGTACAAAAGCATTATGAGTGGTACACCCTTCTTTTATAAGCAAAAGTGAGCCTACAAAGGGACAAGATCCCCTTAGTGATCTTTTAGGTCATTACTTTGCTTTGCTTTCCTCCTCTCATATTAATGCCTTTTATCACTTCTTTTTGAACTTTGTTTTGATGTTTGCCTCATTCCACTAAGGTCAAAACCTATGTTGGAATGTTTGTTTGGAAAATAGGTATGCCAACCAACTAATTAGTTGTGTCTTCATGATTATATATAGTGTCAATCTACTAATGATGCAGTCGACAAAAATACAACGTACTGACGAGAAAAGTATTGAGAAAAAGGGTCAGATGTATCATTATGTTTATTGTTGAAGTGGTAACGTTGACTTGTAATTCATATACCGAAAGTTAGCTGTTGTTTTTTGTTTGATCATGTTGTTGGGTCTGTGTTTTTAACATAAAAGAGTTAATGGAAATTATATATATTGCATAAATACTTTGTATTAAGCATAAAACATGTTAACTTAGTTTTTTTTAGAACTTGAAAGGGTCAAATATGCAATCATATAAAAGTGAGTGGACCAAAACACATATGATGAGTTATTGATATCTTTATGGCTTTGTCTCTAAGTAAGGACAAGAGTGATGAGATTTGTTTAATATTACACGACCGTCTATCCAATCAAAATTCGTGGTTTTATAAATTTCATATATTAGTACATCTAAAAAACATATAGAAAAGGTATCTAGAATAGCAAAATTGTGGAATCCACTTTTGACCTAATTCAATGTTCTCTTTTCATATGTTTTTTGAATGAACTTTATGCTAGTAAAGATTTGATATATAACATTCAAAATGTAATCGAAAGAAAACAATGACTATTTGGTACGAAACCTTGGCTAATCTCATAGTTTACATGTCGATAACAAAAAGTCAAAAACAAGGGATATGCTCGAATCTTATTGAATTATTTAGGTGTTTACTTTCGGGTTCGAATGAAACCAATAACTTGGTCTAAATCAATCATCATTACAACTTATTTCGAGCAAAAAAGTTTTGAATATTGGGTTTAAAAAAGACATAGGCCCAAATTAAATCCCAAAGAAAGTCCAATCCAACTAACATTTGGGTAACATTCTAGTCATCATACTTAAATAATTAACACAATATCAACGATTATTCATGTCTAAAGTAAAACGTAAAAATGATCCTTGTAACTTTCTGATCGATCGATTGTAGTTTGACAAATATATATCTTACGTGTGTCGTAATATCAAATTAATATTTGTATCAAGTAACATATTCTTTGAGTTATAAATTATAGTTTTATGATATTCTAAGATTAATATTTAAAAAAAATTTAAATAAAGAACCTTAATCGTAAGCATGAAGAATGAGTTCTTATACTATAACAACAAAAGGAGCCGACATTCATTTCCTTTTTAGGGTGGAACCCCACTACTAATTGCTCAATGTTTCTTGGCTTAATTTACTATACCTACAAAGTCAACCATTGGATTATAATAATATGAAATAAATGAACTTTAAATTAAAAAACAATTAATAAAATATTATTATCATTATTTATATTACATGAATAAAATAGCATTTATATTAATCATTGGGTCACATTTACTTCATTCACAAGATGTAGATCTAAAGATCAAACAGGCAAACCCTTTGTCTTTGTTAATAGTTTTACATTTTATCTATTTAGTTTCCTCGCTATTTTTTAAGTTATTTAACAATTTTTTTTCTATTAAATTGATTAAAGTGTTAGAAGAATATTGATTTATAATCGAAATAACTATTTGTTTACTTATTATATTAATATTATCAAATATCGTTAACTTAGTATTGGAAACAACATATTGAAGCCATCATCTTCGAGCCATTGCTTGACAACCCTTTTCCCCTCTTCCCTCCATCGATCAACATCTCCGATCGAAATAGTCAAAGCAAAACAAAATATGTTGATAGTAACTCTAACAAAAAATCTTGAAAAATGTAGATACTTGCTCAGATCTAATAACTCGCTCAGAAAACTTGAAGAATAGATATTAGAACACTTATCTAGTCCATACTGTAATTGTTTTTTAAAAGGAAAGCATATTCTGGATTTGACAACTCTCTGTAAACCATAAGAATTTCTAAAATCGATTTTTTGAAAAAAACATAATCAATAACCACGAAGAAGGTGTTAACCATAGTTTGTATGTTTTACGAGTACGTGTTCATTTGCAGATCAACGGGTATGTGTGTATTTTAGATTGGTGGATGTGTATTGTTGGATCTCTGTGAAATTCGGGGTTACGACTTGGTTGGAAGCCAGATCCATACACATACAAACACTAATTCGGTGATATCGATATCACAAGTGTTACACTAATTAATTTGTATAACATAAATCAATTAGAATATCATATAAATTAGCCTAACCCAAATACTCAATTGTATAATTGAGTTTGGCCCATTAGAGTATTATTTGTATCTTTTTGTACTAAATGCAATACACTACTTATGGAGTTTGTATTATATATTCTACATTTCTTAATGGATTTACGTGTATTAATGGGTTTATTAGTTATAATATAATTGTATAAAATAACTTAATTAAAACTAAAAACTAAACTAATTTGAGATGTGGATACAACTCGATCACCAAATGCAATGACACGTCAACTATATGCCATTATATATATTACCCGCGTATTACGTGGATATTTTTAATATATATAGAATATAATAAATTAAAAGGTAAATATATAAATATTATTTTGTTAAATAAAAGTATATATGAGTGATATTATTATTTAAAATGACCTATTAATTATATATATTTTTAAATATATATGAATAGGATTTAGGTTCAAGTGAGTACCACCTCTAATGCAGCGCACCAGAAGGTACCACCCTTAAAAGTAATTTTTTTGAAATTTTTTTTCATGAACATGTTCTAATTAACATTACACGGATCATATGTGAATTTCACGCAAATCCGAACACTCTAAGTGCATGAAAACACACATCACATAAATGCATGTTCACATGTCTTCAAAATTATGTAAGTGTGTGTTCACATCATTTTTTAGGAGTTAGGAGATGTGAATGTATGTGAAATTTACATACGATCTTCATAATGTTAATTAAAACATGTTTATGGAAAAAAAAATTTAAAAATTCTTTTTAAAGGTGGTACCTTCTGGTGCACTGCATTTGGGTGGTACTCTCTCGAACCATATTCATATGAATAGTATTTGTTTTTTGTATATCTTTTGAAACTTTTTATTATATTATACTATAATTAATAAGTTAGTAATGATTAGATTTTGTTTGATTTTATTTGAATTCAAAAGTAGATTATATTGTATTTGAATATATATAATTTAAATTTCTTTATTATATTTAAAAACTATAAATGTCACGTGTCGATTCGTGGTGATGACACGTACGTGGCTTCACAAGAAATGAATTTAGTTACTTTTTTTTATTAGTATTTATAGATTTATCTTCAAGTTTAAATATTCATGTGGATTAAAGCGAAAATAACAAAAAAAAAAATGAATTAATTCAATAGAAAGTAAACGTAATAGACTGATCTTATAAATTATTAACTAGATTATGACCCACGGACACGTGGGTAAATTAAATTAAGTTACTTAATTAATATTACAATAATTTTTTTCGGATAGACCCTACTTGTAAAATTATAATTTTACAATGTTTGTTTTTATCATTTTGCTATTTTTGTGGCACTAATTGTCACTAATTTTACGTCATGTGTCAATTTGATATTTTTGTGGCACTAATTGTCACTAATACTGATAGTACTTGAACATCATAAAATATTCATGTCTATTATTAGCAAATTATATTATATGCACTTGAACACACTTTATGTGACTTTCAACCAGTTTCAATTGTAATTTAATTTTTTATAATATACTCATTTGACCCATTGGAGACAAAAATATAACCCTAATAATCCATATATATGTAATGAGTTGAATTTGGTAACTTCATAAATAATTATGAGTTGAATTTGGTAACTTCTAAAAATTAATATATGACATAGGTGTAATTATTTATTTTAGTTAAGGGTATAAGAGACATTTCAATAATAATTATGAGTTGTCATTAATCTGGACCATTGATTTATTTTCATCCAATGGTCCAGGAACTCCAAGTGGTTTTCTTATTATATATAGTATAGATTAATGTACT
Organism: Centrapalus pauciflorus; assembly: GCA_020465985.1. Taxonomy (NCBI): domain Eukaryota; kingdom Viridiplantae; phylum Streptophyta; class Magnoliopsida; order Asterales; family Asteraceae; genus Centrapalus; species Centrapalus pauciflorus. Next base: position 55,521 of record JAANYP010008016.1, on the reverse strand, counting down.
AATAAATAGTAACTTATGTCTCTCTCTCTCTCTCTCTCTCTCTCTATATATCTATATATATATATATATATATATATATATATATATATATATATATATATATATATATATATATATATATATATAGAGGGAGGTTCAATTGAGAACTTTTATGCATCGAGGTACAAAGGAACCCATATCAACCATTAGATCAAAAATTTGTATGGATTAGATTAATGGCAAAAGGGTAAATAGTTGGACAATTTTATGCAACTTGTGCATTATAGGAACAAACAAGGAAGGGCATTTTGGGAAATGTGCATACCTCATTAAATTTAATATATCAACAAATAATCAAATAATAAATGCCAAATAAATTCAATTGATACATTTCCAAATTTAACAAAAATTACACAAATTCAAAAAAAGATGATGGATATCGATGCATTTCATCGTTAATCTTGTTTATCTATGCATCATGTTAAAAAAGGACGCATTTAACAAAAAAAATACAAAAATTCATTTATGCATCGTGTTCAACTTGTTCATCATTCTTTTATGCATCGTGTTTGTCGTTCATATTCTTCATTGAGCTATGCATCATGTTCAACTTGTTCATCATTCAACTATGCATCGTCATTGTTCATCGTCCATTTATGCATCATCATATTTCGTTGTTCATCGTTCATCATCCATCTATGCATTGTCATTGTTCATCATCCATCTATGCATTATCATTATTCATCGTTCATCATCCATCTATGCATCATGTTCTTCATAATTATCATCGGTTACCTCTCTTGTTCATGTTCATCATCATCGTTGTTCATCGTTATTCTTCGTCTTCGAATCATCATCACTAAAAAAATCATGAAGAACACGATTAGAGAGAGAGAGAGAGAGAGAGAGAGATAGATGAGGAGGAAAATGAGGAATGTAGTTAATATGAGATTTTAATTCAAAATGTAACTCCTAATTATCATTTAATAATTTTTAGAAATAAATTAATTATCATGTTTTTAATTTTCCCTAAATGCCCTTTGTGCATCCTTGGTGGATTATCCGATGCACAAAAGTGCCTCGAGGTGCCCCGATGCATAAAAGTTCTCAATTGAACCTCAATCTATATATATATATATATATATATATATATATATATATATATATATATATATATATATATATATATATATATGTATATATATATATATGTATATATATATATATAGGGGTGGGTTCAATGAAAAACCTATATGCATCGGAAAACCGGGGAACCACTTTATAGCCATTGGATCATGTGATGCATCACGCAGAAAGACGATGCATCGCGCAGTAATTTGATGCATCACACGAGAATTTGGTGCATCACGCGGGAATTGTGATCCATTTGTGGTGGTGCATCACAATTTCCCTGTATGTATGATTAAAGTTATTGGCGGACCCAAGTGGTTTTGGGGGTGGCATGTGTCACCGTGCCTTCCGCCAATAACTTTATTTCGTAATGTAACTATTTACGATTTTTTGTTTGTGCAACTGGTGGTTTTTTTAACGTGCAACTGTGTTCTTTAAATGTTAAAACATTATTGGAATAATTTAATCAAAAAAATTTATAATCTTCAATCAAATAAATAAATTTGTAGTATAGTTATTTATAAATTAATGTAACAAATAAAAAAACAATGAATTAATAATATAGCACCGAAAATTAAATACCAAATAAGCAATTATTATTTATTATTTTGGTTCATTTCATCAAACTCAATACCATTATTGTTATTCAATTCTAAAATTTATGAAATTTCAATTTAATATTATCGGCTGTTAACCTGACCCGACCAATCTAATTAAAAAAATTATAAATCTGAAACACGACTCAAATTTGTGCTACCGGCGTCCGAAAAACCTGGGTCCGCCACTGTATATATACATATATATATATATATATATATATGTATATGTATATGTATATGTATATGTATATGTATATGTATATGTATAAAGTGATATCAATGGAGAACCATAATGCACCGGGAAACCGAAAAAAACACTATATACCCATTAGATCAGGGAATGCATCAAGTGCACATTATGATTCTCCCTTAGTTTCCGATGCATTATGGTTCTCCCTTGAACCCCATTATATATATGTACACACACATACATAGATAGATACATACTTACATTCATACGCACACACACACCTATATAGGGGTGGAATATTTGTATAACTCAATATCTATGAAGTCCAAAAAAAAAAACAATCTTAGTTATGACATTATATTACAAGATTTAACAAGAAAATAACATTATCTTACAAGATTGTCGCTCATTTCGTTACCATTGATTTTATTGATCCAATGGCTTATATTGGTTCATTAGGACGATATAAAATGTTGGTTTTACAAAAATCATATATATATATATATACACACACACACACAGACACAGACACACAGTTCGAGAGAGTACCACTCATTATCTAGCGCACCAGAAGATATCATCTTAAAAAACTCTTTTTTTTTTTTTTACTTTTTTCACAACATGTTTTAATTAACATTATAAATATGATATGTAAATTGCATATACATTCACATTTTCTAACTCTTTAAAAATGATATGAATCTACACTTACATAAATTTGCATGTATGTGAACGTACATTTATATGATGCATGATTTTGGTCACTTAGAAATGTGAATGTGCATGAATTTATAATATTATCTTTGTAATGTAAATTAAAACATGTTACTAAAAAAATTCAAATTTTTTTTTAACAATGATATCTTCTGGTGCGCTGCATCATAGGTGGCACTCGCTTGAACATATATATATATATATATATATATAGGAAGGTTCAATGGAAAACCACAATACACCTGAAAACTTGTGAAAACCGCACTGCACCACCACAAATGTATCAAATTCCCCGCGTGATGCATCAAATCGGACGGTATGCGTAGGTTTTCATAGTTTTCAGGTGCATAATGGTTTTCCATTGAACTCACCCATATATATATATATATATATATATATATATATATATATATATATATATATATATATATATATATATTCTAAGAACCTAAATATTTGTGAGAACCTAAGAACTATTTGTGGCCATTGGATCAAGAAAATCTATGGCTGAAAATTGTCTAATGACAAATTTTTGTAATTATTTTGAATTTTGATAGTGGAGAATCTTGAAAGGGTGTGCAAAATGTATTTTTTAAATGAAAAAAAATCTGTTTTTTCTTTTTCTCTCTTCCTTTTTTCCATTTTCTCTTTTTTTCTTAATGATTGACTTTTAGAGTAAAAAAATGTTTTTTATAAAAAAAATAAATTGCTGAACGTATCCTATATAGATTAATGAACATATTCTATATACAACAATAAGAAATAAATTGTTGAATGTATTCTATATAGATTATCATGTATTATATATTGAGTATTGCGTATTCTATGTAGAAATACTCAAAAACGTTGTTTTTAACAAATTAACTGGTGAAAGTATTCCATATAGATTATCATGTATTTTATGTAGAGTGTCATATATTCTATGTAGAAATACACAAAAAACACAATAATAATAAATTAACTAGTGAACATATTCTATGTACACTACAAGAAAATAGGGTTTTAGCGGCGACAAAGGTCGCTGCTAATGCCTATAGTTGTCGCTGCTAATGCCTTTAGCGGCGACATGTCGCTGCTATAAAGTCGCAGCTATTGCTTTAACACTAAAAGTCGAGTGTCGCTGCTATTTGTGTCGCTGCTAAAGCCTGTCGCCACTATTGCCTATTGTCGCTGCTAATAGCGTCGCTGGTAATACTTATATATATTTTTTTAATATTTTTTAGTAATTAATAATAAACCTGCTATATTTAATATATATTTGTAACCTGCTATTTTGTTTAAATATATACAATACGTGCTACAAAATTCATAATAATATATATACACAAACAACGTACGTTACAATAACGTTTGTTACATAATTAGCTAAAACACTAATAATCTAATCATCATCTTCGTTGTCGTCGTTGTCTTCGTCATGCTCGTCGTTATCGTTTTGAGTACTGAACTTTCGATAGAGTTCCATCATCGCATCTTTAAATTGAGGGTTGTTATAGACAACATCGAAATTTTCCGGCTACAAAATATATACATATATACATTAGCTCTCATCGAAATTGGTGTATAAGAACTAGATATAACTAATATCAGCCCATCATCATCAATTACAAGTATATATGTCTCATACTAACTTATCAAGACTCGTTACAACTGTTTATAGCAAATACCGAGTTATACATACTCATCATGGCGTATAAGAACTAGATATAACTAAAACAACCTAGCATCGTCAATTACAAGTATATATGTCTTATACTAACTTATCAAGACTCGTTACAATTATTTATAGCAAATACCGACTTATACATAACCATAATGACGTGTAGCAAGTAGATATAATTAATACCGACCCATCATCATCAATTACAAGTATGTATGTCTCATAATAACTTATCAAGACCCGTTACAACTATTTATAGCAAATACCGACTTATACATAACCATAATGGCAAGTAAGAAGTATATATAACTAATACCAACCTATCACCATCAAATATAAGTATATATGTCTTATAACTCATCAAGGCCCGTTACAAGTACTTTTAGCAAATACCGAGTTATACATAATCATCATGGCGTGTAAGAACTAGATATAACTAATACCAACCCATCATCATCAATTACAACTATATATGTCTCATACTAACTCATCAAGACCCGTTACAAGTACATTTAATAAATACCGACTTATGCATAACCATAATGGCATGTAAGAAGTATATATAACTAATACCAACCTATCATCATCAATTATAAGTATATATGTCTTATACTAACTCATCAAGACCCGTTACAAGTACTTTTAGCAAATACCGAGTTATACATACTAATCATGGCGTGTAAGAAGTAGATATAACTAATATCAACCCATCATCATCAATTATAAGTATACATGTCTCATACTAACTCATCAAGACCCGTTACAACTATATATGACTCATTGCCATTATAAGTTTGTCAGATAATTTACCTGTGATGGACGTGAGGTCTGCCCGGGTAAGTATGCGCTTGATGTCGCCGTTCCGGAAGGTTTATGACCGACTCCTTTTATGTGTCCCCGTCTGGAACCTAATATCTTCTCAAAAAGCGATACCTCATCTATTTGGGTTGGATTGTTCGACGAGGATGATCGTTCGTATTGTTCCGAGAACTCACGTATCAAAGCATGCTGTATTTTACAAAGATAATTAAATAGATTAGTATACTTTTAAGCATTAAGCATCAAGATATTTTTAAGTTTAAGCATAATCACTTACATATTGCGCCTCGACCATTGGGTCATCAAATAGCCCATTCTTATTGATATGCGCATCATAAAATGCTTGGATACGACTTATACTCTGTTTAACATTAAAATTTGATTAGATATGTAAATATATATATATATATATATATATCTGTGTGTGTGTGTGTGTGTATCTATATTGTTTGTCATAACTTACTTTTTTATGACAAGCGCTACTATACGATCTCGTCCCTCCATGATTCTTAACCACTTGTTTAGCACGATTTATTTTGTTTTGACTAGAACGCTTCAAATATTTTTCTGTGTGAAAAAAATCAATGCATCTATGCCAATTTTCCATAGTCATACCCTCAGGGGGGTTGGCCCTAGCTCTCTCAACATCCTCATATCCTCCCACTTTTTTAAAATATTTATTTGCTTCAGTTTTACGACCTCTATAACGAGCCGACATCATATATTCATAACCCTCCCTTAACCTGCTTTGAGTAGGATCTTCCATAACCCCTTGCAAGTCAAAATATGGCTAAAAATAATAATAATAATGTTAGACAAGTAAAAAGTAATAAAAGATAAAGATAAGATTTACACTTAAATAAATAATTTACCCGAAGATGCTCATACATAGCATGCTTCTCGGCGAGAGAAACTTTTTTCCACGACTCCCTATCCAAAGGGATATCCCGCCACATGTATCCGGCAGCCTCGCGTATAAATAGGTCATGTATAGTGCCAACCGTCGTAGCTGTAGCATCATCAAACGGTAACGGCAACGGTTGTCTCCCATTGCTTTCCCATGTGGGCATCAGATTCAAATTTTTTGTCCGGCCTCTTCGACGGACTGGCACTACTGCAATTGCAATTAAAAGAATATTAGGCATGATAAATCATAATTAAATGAATATAACAAATAAATAACATTACCATCCATCTCATGAACACCGCGACCTCGACCACCAGGAGGTGGTGGATCCTCACGGCCATCACCGTCATGGCCTCGTCCCATGGCATCGGCCATCAAGTATAGCACAATGAACCATATAAATGAGATAAGGTATTCAAAAAGCAGTCCCAAAACGGGGACAGTCCGAAATTAATTACTAAATCAATTTCGGACGGGCATGTATTCTAAGCTCAAACACACACCTAACACATTTTACTATTTTAAGAGTATATATTCTCATTTCTCATAGAAATAAACAATTCACATCACTAATAAAATAGTTACACATTAATACATACAAATACACACAAATATACACATTAACACATATTATATGTTATTATATCATATATATTATTCTAACATCAAAAAGTATATACCACAATTCTAACATCAAATCTACAAACTTTTATACAAATAATTAATCAATAAATCTACAAACATATAATTGCACCTTAAAATAAATAACGATAATAGAATTATATAAAAAAAACAACAAATATACTAAATTAACAAATTTTTACTTATAATTTTAGTAAATCTACATTATTTTACCATAAACATATACAAAATACACATAAACACACACACTAATATACAAAATACATATAAATACACACACTAATACACAAAATACATATAAATACACACACAATAATATACTAAATACATAGAAAAGTTTTATAAATACTTAAAAAACACAATGATTCTAAAAATATATTAACAAATACTTTAAAAACCCTAATTTTGATAAATATAAAACTTTTACCCAAAAATTATTTAAACAAACCTACAAATAATTTTTACAAATCCATACAAATAAAAACCTAATTTTGATAAATCTAAAACTTTTATCCAAAAACACATACACACCAACACAAATACATACATTAATATACTAAATACACAAAATAAAAACAAATACACACACTAACACTCAAAATACATAAAATACATAAAAATACACACACCAACACTAATACACAAAATACATAAAAATACACACACTAATACTCAAAATACATACACTAACCTTAATACATACAATATACTTACCTTGCACAGAGAGACGGCGCCGGCGGCGAGAGAGAGTGCAACGGCGGCCGCAGAGAGAGAGAGAGACGAGATCAGAGATCGACCCCTAACACATTAATACAAACACATTACAAAGATTACCTCAAAAAAAGACACAAAATACAAACATTACCTCAAAAATGGTAACCGGCGGCAAGCAGGGGAGAAAATCGCAGGAGAGAAAAGGAGAAGAGGCGTAGGTGAAAGTGAAGAGATGAAGTGAAGAAAGGTGAAAAGAAAGCGGCAGAGTGAGGCGCCTTTTTTTTGGGTATTAGCGGCGACAGTGTGTCGCTGCTAAAGCCTTTAGCGGCGACTCTTGTCCGTTTTTTTAGATGTCGCTGCTAATGCCCCATGTCGCTGCTAAAGGGTGTCGCCGCTATTGACCCCTTTTCTTGTAGTGGTACATTATCATGTATTTTATGCAAAGTATCATGAAATTCTATATAGATATAACAATAACTAATTAATTAGTACTACAATAACAATATTCTACATAGATAGAAAGTAGCTTCAATGAATTCTGTATAGAATATCATTTGTTCTATATAAGGTATCATACATTCTATATAAAAATACAAACCAAATCTACATCGAATACATAAAGACGTAGAATCATCAAAATAAAAACTCATTAGGAACCAGAATCTCCGACGAACAGATGAACGTAATCTATGTAGAATATCAGGAATTCTATGTAGAGTATCGTGTGTTTTGTGTAGAGTATCGTGTAATCTATATAGAATATCACAAACGAACTAAAATAGAAAAAAAAGATATCATTTAAACATTTTATTAAACATTTGGTATGCAACTTGTACAAAATACACCAAAAATACAGTGTTAAACAAAAAACATTCAAATCTTGTGCATCATATACAAAAATATTATTAACAAATTACACATCTAAGTATAACATATCAAATCTAAATATTCTCCATAGATTATTTATTCAATATAGATACAACAATAACAATTAACTAGTATAACAATAACAATATTTTACATAGACACAAACAAACTACAATCACTTTTGTATAGAATACTATTTATTCTATATAGAGTATCATATATATTCTAAATGAAAATACAAACCAAATCTACATCGAATGCGTAAAGACGTAGAACCATCAAAGACAAACCATTAGGAACCAAAAATGCCGACAAACAAATAAACATAATCTATGTAGAATATCATGTATTTTACGTAGAGTATCACGTATTCTATATAGAACGTCGCGTAGAGTGTCAAGTACCATATATTCTACGTTGAGTATCGTAGACAAACTGAAACAAATAAAAAGAAGATTTCATTTAGGCATTTTATCAAACACTTGGTATGCAACGTAATCATATAAAATATACCAAAAACACATTTTTAAACAAAAAAAAACCATTCAAATCTTGTAAATCATAAAAAAAAAAAAATTTAACAACAAAATCTAATAACTATTATATTTATCTAAATCTAATATCGTACAAATAACCTTCATTTTCTGACCAACCAAATCTTCATTTCTTGACCATCCGACTTTCAAATTGTCATCTATTGACCATCGGACTTCCAAATAGTGGGAGATATAAAGGATAAGAAAGAGTTCATCGTGGCTTCGAGATCGTGGCGGCCGGCGGCAGCTGGTTTTTAGGGGTTTCTAGTGTTTAGATTCTCAATTTCTCATAAATATTTAGGTTCTTAAAGTTACTCATCTCTCTCTCTCTCTCTGTGTGTATGTGTGTGTGTGTGTGTGTGTGTGTGTGTATATATATATATATATATATATATATATATATATATATATATATATATATATATATATATTGTTTATATGGTTCGTGTGAGTACCTTAAAAATGTTGAGTACCATGAGTACCTGTAAACACACGATTTTCAGATGTAAACATGTTTGAAAAAAAGTTTTTTTTTTTAATTTTTTTTCATATTCAATTAGATACATATGATATAAGACTATTTGTAAAAAATTGTATAACATTCACACTTTCTAGCATCTTAAAAGTCATGTGAACGTGAAAAAATTTATGTGAACATGCTTAGTGTGAACATACGTTCACAACTGTGCAGTTCATGTGAACACACACATTTCACATAGTTCTAGTGTGTGTTTATGTGTGATTTTTTTACAAGTAGTCTTATATTATTGATTTAAACATGATCATGAAATTTTTTTTTCAAAAAAATGGTTTTAAGCGAGGTACCTCCGATACTCCGCAAAACTAATGGTACTCATTTGAACCCAAATCTCTCTCTCTCTCTCTCTCTCTCTCTATATATATATATATATATATATATATATATATATATATATATATATATATATATATATATATATATATATATATATATATATATATATATATATATATATATATATATATATATATATATATATATATATATATATATATATATATATATATACATATATATACATATATGTATACATGTATATATACATATATGTATACATGTATATATACATATATGTATACATGTATATATACATATGTATATAAATAGATACATACATATATATACATACTATATATATATATATATATATATATATATATATATATATATATATATATATATATATAATCAGGTTCATCAGCGTACCTATGAGATTCCAGCGTACCCTAATGTGAATGATCATTCACATATATATTTTTTAATAGATATGTATAAGACAACATTATAAGACTTTTTTTTTCAAAAGGAGCAACATCATAAATCTTGTGAATGGTAAAAAATGATCATGTGAATGGTCATTCACACCATTCACATGGTGTGAAATAACCATTCACATAAATATGCATTGAGCATTCACATAATTTTTAAGGACACAGAAAGTGTGAATGTGTGTGAAATTCATATATCATGTGTATAACATTAATTTAAACATGGTTATGAGAAAAAAAAATTAAAAAAAAAGTTTTTTAAGGTTGGTACCTTCGGGTGCACTTGATTTCGAGAGGTACCTTTTTGAACCTGAATATATATATATATATATATATATATATATATATATATATATATATATATATATATATATATATATATATATATATAGATTGGGGTTCGATTGAGAACTTTTGTGCATCGAGGCACCATTGAGAACTTTTGTGCATCGAACTATCTACCAATGGTGCGCAAATGGCATTTAGGGGATATTAAATGTATGGAAATTATTTTTGAATTTAAATGTTTTTAAGATAATTAATAACTAAATTTGGTATGAAATCACCATTAACTTCTTTCCTAAAACCACTCTCTCTTTCTCTCTATCTCTCCCTCTCTCTCCTCTCTCTTAGCCTCCTCTTGATTTTGAAAGAGATGAACGATATGCATGATTTATGTTTATGAACGATTCATGTTTGTATTTTGATGTATTTTGATTTTGGAAAAGATGAACGATATGCATGATTTATTTTTGGAAGAGATGAACGATATGCATGTATTTTGATGTATTTTGAATTTGTATTATTTTTGTTAATTTTGGAAGTGTAATAATTAAATAAGGATTGCATAATTCCTGTTTTACCCCTCCGCGAATTTAATTATGTGCACTTTATGCATAAAACTTTCTATTTAATTACCCTTTTGCCATTTGATCTAACCCACACATTATTTTCATCCAAGGGCCAGTTAAGGTTCTTTTGTGCCTCGATGCACAAAAGTTCTCAATGGAACCTCCCTCTATATATATATATATATATATATATATATATATATATATATATATATATATATATATATATATATATATATATATATATATATATATATATATATATATACACACACACATGTCCCCCTTTTGCTTATACAGAAACCATCAAATTTGCTTTTGTAATCAATGTTTGTTCTCTTGTTCCATGTTGTTATTCCACATTTCCACTTAAGATGCCAGTTTTCTTTTATTAGCCTTCTTAAATGAAAAAACAAATCTAGTCATTCTTTAAACTAAAAAATATGTTACTTTCTTACAATTTAAAAACTAAAAGCAAGTTTAAATCACACGTATTCAATTTATACAATATAATATTCTTGTGTGGATGGGTTTTCTAATCAATTGTAAACAACATTTAGTATGAGTTTCTAAAAATCTTCAAACATTTATAATATCATCATGATAAATAAGTATAAACGGTTGTAACATCCTACTTTTGAACCTGGTATGTGTAACTTCCTAACTCGTTCATTTAATTATTAATATTGAGTGGGCCAACTAAAGTTTGAATTATGGAATTGTAGAAAATTGAGTTAGGGTCTTAGGGATTAAGTCCCTAGTATAAACAAAAACAAAACACAGACGTACCAGTTCGCGAGGGTGCAGTTGCAATCCCCCTAGGCATGGTCTCGATGGCTGTATGACTATTAAGGTTGGTGTGATCGAGGTCTGAGAAGTGTTGGACGTGTTAGAAACCCGACCGAGATCTAGTCGTGTCTTGGGATGAGGAGAACTCGGTCGATATCGAGTTCGAGCCGAGATAAGGATCGCACCTCGCGAAAGGGAAGCACGAGCGTGATCAGGGCATTGTCTTGTCGCCTAAATGTGGTTGTGATCAAGATTGTTCAGGGTAGAATATGTCTTACTTGATATAAAGTTATCGTGAGTCCTATTAATACTATATTAAAACCATATATGTGTTTGTAGGGCAATGTTTGTGTATGTATTCAAGGTCTCGTTGGGATCAGTTGGCGTCGTAAGGTGATTATTCAAGGTTGTAGGGATTGGTTGCTAGCTCCGGGTGAGAATATAAGTATTTATAACTAAGCCCTTAGGCCCAGTTCGATTACAACAAATTTCATTAATAACAATGTTTTAATACACCAATATGTTTAAACATATAATTAAACCTTATATGATTATTTTAAATATATAGTTTTATAAACTACAATACTTTTATTTGTAATATATAATCAAACTTAAATCAATTAACTTGTAACACATGGAAGTATTATTAAGCTTTTGAGTTTTAATTTTAGCTTTATTATTGTAATGTAAGACAAATTAATGAAGTCGATTGTTGGATTATTCAAAGAGGAGTAATTTATATTGAGTATTTTATTTATTAAGATGAAAGAAATTGAATGCAAAGGTTGAAAGTGATATGTTATAAATGTTGGCATCTATTTCATATGTGGGTAATACTTAATAGATAATAAAAAAAAAGTTTACAACACAGTTGCAGAACACACATGAAAGAAAGTCAAAATTTTAAATTAAAAGGAAGTCTGTAAAATTTTCATATTATTAAGTATTTCAAAAAAAAAATTTATCTATATATATTTATAAGAGAAAATAATTTTAGACAGGTGTCTCTCTAAAAATTTTCTTCTTTCGCTCTTTTCCTAATTTAGCACAATACCACAATGTATCTAATTCAATAAAAAGTAAATAAAATTTGCTTATGATTTCTTTCCTAGTTTATGCAACTCAACTAAATAATTTTATTCTCACATGTAGTCATAATATTACATGATAAATTTTTTCATGTCCATATTTTCTTCTTAAATCAAACAATATTAGGTTCATGAAACATCAATACACACATTCATTTTTTCAAACGCTAATTCTATTTATTCTCGTATCATTATTTTCATTAATTAAATAATTGTTGTTAAATAAAATTAATATTATTTTATTATTAATTTGTTTTTGGTATATTTCTAATAATAGTTGTAATAGTTATATATATTTTTAAGATAAAAATCATTCATAAATTTTATCAGTGTAACACATAGGTTAATATATTAGTTTTAAATCAAAAGGAAGTCTATAAAATCGAAATTATTTTAGAGTAGCATTAGGACGTCGACCTACATTTGCTTGACCTAAGCCTTTTTTTTTTTTTTTGACCAATTTCATATTCAGTGCTTCCTTTCTTTAAAATTTCCCTTTTTATAAAGATTCCTTTTTAATCCAATAATTTTATTAGTACAACTTTACAGGGAAATTTTACAAGTTGGTTGGGTTGGTTAACCAATAAAAACAAGTAACAAATGCTACCTCTCTTTATATGCTTTAATAATCTAAATCTATGTTTTATATATAATAAAGAATACATATAATATCATATGTCATTTCTATGTTTAATCACAAAAATTATATACAACTTACTATATTAAAAATAAAATATAAGATGAATATAATTTTTTATTTTTAAAATCTATAAATATTAGTAAATAATTAAAGTTATCCAATATTTTTCATTATCTAATTACCAGTCATCATTATCCTTTCTGACATATTCGTAAAAATTTTAGCTAATAAAACAAATTAAAAAATATTAATTTTTTAAAAAGTAAAAAATAATCAGTAAAAATATATTTCATAACATCTAATTTATTGTAATAAAATATATAACACTATGTTATATATAAACTAAAATATCAATTTATATCAATCAATATATATAAATTTATAAGTGAAACATTTATAAGAATCATAAAAAAATTAGTTACTATTCATAAAGATTTATCAATAAATTTTAATAATAATTATGAATAATTAATATCTGCATATTTTTAATTTTTATTGTATTTATTTTTTGCATTAATGATTTTTGTTAAACATATTCATGTAATAAGTGGGTCAATAAACTAGTCATTTTTTATTATAAAATGTGTACAGAAATATACGCGTTTAACGTATAAAGTGTATGTGTATGTATGCAATTAGGCAAAATACATGAGTATAGTAGATATCACAATCAATATTAGACTTATATTAAAGGATTTTATGAGATTGCTATTATGTTATATTTGTATAAAATAAAGTTTCTTTTATCTTACATATTTGATAAATATTGATAACCCAATTATTTATTTTCGCATAAAATAAGATAGTCTTAGAGTAATGTAACACATTGGTAAATAAGGTTAATTTAAAGAAAAATTACATAAAAAACCATCAAACACTACAAAAAAACAGTCTTTTAGCGACACATAAAACGATGTTGCTGATCTGAGACATGGTTAGCAACGCCTTTACGACACCTATGTCGCTAACGTCGCTAAAGATGTCGCCATTTGCAATCTCATACAATAATGTCGTAGTTGGATTCGTTGATTTTTTCGCTAAATTTACGACTTAAAAAATGGGTTGCAAGTTTGGTCGTTAATTTTTCGACACGATGCATTTGTCGTTAAATTTGTCGTTATTTTTTGCGACAACAATATACACGTCGCTGACTACGTTGCTAAAGGTGTCGTTAAAGACATGTTTTTTTGTAGTGAAAATATAACTCTTTTTTTTTCCAATTAAGTTCCCCATTCATTTTTTTGTTTGATAAATCTCTTAACTCATTAAAACTCACGAATCTAGTACGTAGCAAGTTGTAATCGGTTATTGTGCTTACGTGGCACACATGTAGCATCCACGTGGCAAAACGTGTTTAGGTGACGGGCATTTGGCAAATACATTATTATTTTCAGTCTTAGAAACAAAAAACAATTTAAATCAATTACAATTAAAACAAGAAAACCCCATCCTCCATTTCCCATATCTCGTTCCGTCCCGGACCAAGACTCCGCAATGGTGGCGCGAACTCTGACGACACCTACCCACCAACGATGTCTCTGACGATACCTACACCTTCAAATATGCCTCCCGTTTCAAATCTGGCTTTTGATTCAAGTTTAGAGTTCCATATTTGGGCATGATGTGTTGATATTGAGTTTCGATTTGTTTCATCTTCAAGATTCGTTTTGTGATTACAAGCATGTGTGTGTTAGGGGATCTGTTCATCTATTTAGGTTCGAATGTGTGTGTGTGTGATTTGGTGTATATAGATGTGTGCAATCATCTACATCGGTAAGTGTATATGTGAGATTTCATGTTCAACTTCAATTTAGGGTTTTGGATTAGATTTGGTGATTACAACTTGTTCTTTGATGTTTGATTTTTGTGTCCATTAGGGATCATTTGAAGATTGGAGATTTCGTATGTATTGATTGTGTTCATCATGTTGTGTTTTGTGTTCATAAGAGTGTGTTTGTCTTTATCGGATTCAAGGTCGTTCCATTGATTTTTGGGCCCCTGTACGAAAATGTATAAGAGGGTCTTACACATACACACATAGATAAATATACATACACACACATAAGTATACATATACTGATATAAACACACGCACAAACACACAAATACACACACATACATGTGTACAAACATACTTTTAGTTTTTTTTCATTCATTAAAAAAATCTACGTTGTAAATTTATGAAATTAGGGGTCCTGTGAAATTTTGCCGACCCTGATCAATTTATCTTTGTGTTCATCAAATTTGTTCTTCGCGACATATTCTTCATTCTTGGTATGGACATGTTCCTCAAGTTGGGTATGTGTTTCTAGATCCCAATTCAGATTTGGTTGTGTTCTTGGGGTTGAAGTGTGTATCTTGATTTGATTTGTTCCAAGTGTTTTATCTTTGGTTTGATTTCAACGTTTGTTAATAATTAAGGTTTGATATCTGATATTTTGTTCGTCAATGTTAGATTTAATGAAGAATCAAGCCGGAGAAGAAGGGGAGGGGTGATATAACTTATTGGAGGTGAAGGAGGTTACTGATGAATGGAGGGGTTATAAGTATAGTTAACTGCTATTTTGATTATTCAATTTTTATATTTTTTTCTCGATCTAGCAATTAAACTATTTTTATTTCGATTTAGCTACCACACTATTTTTTGTATACATTTTTATCCACTAAACTCTTTTTTTTAACGATTTAACCATTAAAATTGATTCCAATTTGGCCACTAAACTATCATATTTTGTAACAATTTAGTCATTTATTTTATTTATTTTCCCAAAATAGAACAATAAACTAAAGTTTAATGGCTAAATCGGAATAAAAATAGTTTAGTGGTTAATTAGGAAAAATCTAAAAGTTGGATGATCAAATTGACACTTAATCCTAATAATAATAATAATAGAAAAATAAAATTAGAATTCGAATTTTATAAAAAAAAAAAAAAAATCATGTTAGCACTGAAGCCACCTGTTTAACAAGTTGTAGGTAAAATTTTTTGAAAAAATATATCATCTTCATGAGTTTTAATTGGTTAAGTGATTTATTAGACAATCAAAATGAACACGAGACTTAATCGAAAAAAGTTGTAGCTTGATGATTTTTTGTACAATTTTTCCTAAATTTAATTAACTAATAGTTATAAATTTAAAAGGATGACATGTCGTGGTTGGAGTTAGGGGTGTTTATAGAACTCCGAATCCGAGTATCCGAAATAAAAATCCAAAAATCTGCTCCGCAACTATCCGAATTTCGGATTCGGATAGTAAAATTCCAGATTTTCGGATATTCGTATATCCGAAAATCCAATTTTAATTTTTCTTATATAATTTTAGCGTTGATTATTTACATAATATTGAGTGTTTATTATTATTCTAATGTATATTTTTGAGTTTTATCTTAGTATTATAGATTTATTAAATAATATTTTATATATTTTAGTTTTTTAATCATTTTTTAGTCGTTTTGAGTACAGTTATTTCGGATACATTTACTTTGTGATATATTTATCTTTAATATGTATTTGGATATATGAATTTGTATTTAGATATTCAAATATTTGATTTAATTTTTAAAAAAATATGAATTTTCCGATATCCGAATAATCCGATATCCGAAATTTCGGATTCGGATAGCAAAAATCACTATCCAAAATTTTGAATATCTGATTTTGGACGCCCCTATTTGGAGTTGTGTTCGTTTTTTTTTGTGTAGTCTTTAGATGGTGGTTGTAGTCTACTTTTATTTTAATGAAATTCTTGTTTTTTTTTTTTTTTAAAAGGAAGGCCATGACTGAAATACTTAAAAATGGATAGAACAATTTAAATGCGTAAATGAGCAGTGAAATATTGAATATTAAACTTATTTTAAATATATATTGTGAGATTTTTATAATAATATATTTTGTGTCAAAGTGGTTTTTATTTTATTATCATATATTTAACAAAATAATATTTACATATAAGGCGTATGGTTATTATTGACTGAAAAGATTTAGACAGTCAAAATGTCAATTATACTCAAATTGTTGTCACTTGTCATAATTATAATGAAATGATAATATCAATCCATATGTTATAATAATATAAAAAAAACACTAACGTCATGTGTCGCGTTTTCGACTAATCAAAGTTTTATTCTATTTTTTGTCTACTTTTCCTAAGGGAATTCTATTCATATCCTGCTCTACCGTTGAATGATGTGCATCTCTTATGATTTGACACTCACACTACACTTATTATGAAAAATAATAAATAAATAAATTTACTGAAATTAAAAAATATTCAATAAAATGATGATAATAATAATAGAAATAATAAATAATACTAGAAATTTAAATCTGAAAGTTTATTAGATGGATAGTTCTTACTATGTGTATTTCTTTAACACCTTGCATTTTTAAAATTTCTATATTAATATACAATTTGAAATTTTGTTTTTTTATAAAATATTTTGTTAATGTATGATTTTACTTTTTAAATGTATGAAATAAAACCTATCTATCTATGCTATATATAATAAGAAAACCGTTTGGAGTTTTTGGATCATTGGATGGAAAGAAATCAATGGTCCAGATTAATGACAACTCATACTTATTTATGAAATGTCTCTTATACCCTTAATTAAATCAATAATTATACCTATGCCATTTTTTAATTCATTTCCAAATTTACTATCTTAGCTTAATTACATTAAATTTCGATTTTAATTATTTCATTAATATTTACCTAAAATAAATATGTGTCATTATTATCCTTAATGATCATAGTTAAATTCAAATGTAAAAATTTGGATTTAAATGTAGAAGTGTAGTAAATAAAGTTAAAATTTTTTGTTAATTATTTTGCTAACAAGACTTTAAATTTTAATTGATAAAACTTCAATTGTGAATATTATAAATTTTGATTGTTGATTTTCAGATATTCTATTTTTATATTTTATCATTTTCAAAATATATACACATTCACATAATTGAAGTTTTTTGTTCTTACATTGATATTTCATATTTGAAGTTAATAAAAATTACAAGAAACATTTTTTGCAAACACATATTATATATTTTTAATAATACAATATAGTAATATTTTTTATTTAATAAAAAGAATATTGCATTGGTGTATATAAAAAAATGTTGAAAAAGTCTTGAATAGTATTTTATTATGTAAAAAAAATAATATTAATATCAAACAACTAAGTATTTGTTTATCTTTAATTTAACTGACTTTCAATTTTTTTTATTTTAATTATATATAAATTTTATAATAATTTATTAAAATACAAAAAAATATGTATTTTCTAAATCAACCCATGTAATATATGGGTTGATTAACCTATATATTATAATAAAACAAAACAATTCATGTCATATGTTACTTCTACAATACAAATAAATTTTATTTTTCCACCGCTTTTTCCAAATTTAATACCTTAACTTAATTGCATTAAATTTTGACTTTATTTTTTTTCATTAATTAGTTAGTAATAAAGTAGATTTTGTAACATTTAAAATTAATGTTTACCTAAAACAAATAGCTATCATTATTATCTATAATAATCATAATTATATCCAAATGTAAAAAATTTGAATTAGTTGTGGAAATTATTATTACTATGTATAATAAAGGAAAACATTAAATGTCACGTATCACCTCTACGTTCACCAAAAAGATAATTACAACTTATAAAAAATAAAAGATAAATACAATTTAATATTTTTAAAAAGATAAATACACTCTATTTTGTAATCTGTAAATAATAAAAAATAAACACATTGTTATTTTTGTATATTTTTATTTTTACTTATATACAATTTATATAAATAAATTTAATTAAAAATATCCACGTAGACGTGGGTTATAAACTAGTTCAGGTTATAATAGAAAGTTGTTAAAATAATCTATTTATTGGGGTTAAATTAGGTGATAATTAATTGTATTTTTTATATCATTTTTTAGAATAAATAAGATAATTAATCCGGATGAGCTTAGTTTTATACATTCAAAAAATTAAAAAAAAAATGGCTCATAGTTTTTTTTTATAAACTAAGAAAATTAAATGGTTGGAAAAACTGAAAATTAATATCGGTGGTAGGTTTTTTCTTTTGAAAAAATTAAAATTAAACTCGGAATGGTTGATTATTTTTTCCTACATAAATAGTATGAGAATCAAAATGGTAGTTATTTTTTTATCAGTTAAATTAAAAATCACGATGGTTCGTTCTTTTTTCAATTTAACTAGATCGGAAAAAATGATGACTCATTCCGGATTCTAATTTTTTTAATGCAAAAAATACGAACCTTATTGATTTTTCGATTTAAACGATTGGAAAAATGACGAGCCATTATGCTTTTTAGTTTTTTCGTTCATATGTTCACTTTTTTAATTTTTCCGATCGTAAAAAACTATTAACCATTCAAATTTTTATTTTTCTCGAAGGAAAAAGCCTATGAATCATTATGATTTTGAATTTTTTTTCATATGGATAAAACTACAGCCAATCTGAATTTTAATTTTTCCAAAAGAAAAAAGCTACGAATATTTCTTTACGATCAGAAATTGAAAGTCAAAATTGTTTGTAGTTTTCTTTCATCGTGAATTTTTGAAAATCATAAAACTTTAATGGTTTTGTTAGAGTATGGATTACGGATGATTGGCCTTCTAGAATTACTGAAAGTTGAAGCCTTCAATTGCCTTGCCATTCTTAGTTCTATGTGCAGAAAGTTTCGAATAGTCTGTGTGTGCAGAGATAATTCGAGAGACAGAAACAACAGAATGTTTCTGTTCTTTGTGCACTGTGTTCGAGAGTCAAGAAAGAAAACAGAGGGAAAAAAACAGAATATAACTAACTTTAATATTATTATTCACACACACACTGAAATTACATATTTGGTTCGTCCTTATATAGATTACTAATCGGTGCTAATGAACCATTGTGATGGTTCATATCAGGTAGTTAATTTTGGAGGGAATTGTAACTACCAAATAACTACATCAAGTCTTATCCGGTTATATATTTACATGTACCGTAATTAATTAATTAAAATACATATAATTAAAATATAGATGTCTTAAGTTTAATAACAATTAACAATTTCTAACATTCACCCCCTAAGTGTTATAAACTTCAAAATAGATCTTCAACCTTTTAGCTTCACACAATGACAACAAAGTCATCATTTTTGTTGTCTTCATCTTCAATCACTTGACTTGCCATCTTCAAAACCACATTAATGGTATCCTCCTCTTTGTTGCTTGATCTTTCACCCACCAACCTTTTATCTTTTGTGTTCACATCAACATCTTTGCATCCTCGTGCTATACGTCCCTCAAATCTTGTTTCATCTTGGCCAACTACACTCTTAGTTGTGCCCATGTCATTCAAATCTCTTGAATGTTCCCAATGCCTTTTCTCGGCTTCCTTGATGAATTTATAATACTCTTGAGGTTGTACTAGGCATGCAATATAGATCTCCTTCAAACCACTTTGAAAATCAATTGGAAAGCCTAACCCGTTGGCTATTCCACCCCATTTATTTTTTGATGTAACACACTCAAAGCCTCCATTGCTTTCAACAATCTTGTAAAGATCAAACAAACACACTTTTGCTCCAAATAACTTAAATGGCAAATCCAATTTTGATTTGGTAACATTCTCATGATACCAAATTAAAGCTCCTTCAAATGCCTTTTTAAACAAATCTTTATGAGCCATGACAAAGTGATTGTTGTTTATCAAATCCAAAAATTTTATAAACTCTTCAATACTTTCAATTTTCAAAGAAACTACTTCCCAATCATCTTCTTGATTTTCTTGTGTCTTGACAACATCAATGGATTTGTCAGGTCCTCAAAATATTTTTCAAGATATTCATCTTGTCTTTTAAAAACATTTTCATCAACAACACTCTTCACTCTGTTTTCAGGATCAAACACATGAGACACCTTACAAGTTAAACCTTCAAAATCAACTTCAAAACCTTGCATGATCAATTGTTTCATGCTAAGCAAGTTGATGTTAATTTCAGGAACATATGCTACATATGGTATTGCGTATTCATTGTGAGTTGTTATCAGTTTTACAACTCCAATACCATGTGTAAACAATACACTTGATTCGTGTTCCTGAGTATCAACAATAAAACATCCTTTTAACTTGTTAAGCAATTCTTTATTTGGTGTCATACGTTTTGAGATCTTAGTGTTTACATACCAGAAATTGTCCCAACCATTGTTGTCCGATCCTTGTACTAGATATTCACCATCAAAGCATATCCCTCCTTGTATTTTTGGACATATGGTTTCAGGGGTTCCATTTTCAGATTTGGAGAGGAAGGGGTGTATTCTTCCTCTTCTGCTTCTGTTTTGTTCTCGGATAATTCACCACCAGTGGGTTCAAGAACCTTTTCTTTTCTTTTCGATAATCCACTTTCAGTGCAATCCCATGCATAATGCCCTCTAGTTCGACATTTGTAACACCTTGAACGTCTCTCTTTTCTGTCTAATTCCTTGATCCTTTGATCTTCTTCCCAGCGCTGCAATCGCAGCCTTTTTTTCCCTCATCCTGCGCAACTTTTCTCTCATCCATGATCCTTTTTCATTGTCTTCATTTAGTCCCAACCGAAGCCTGTCTCTGATACCAATTGTTAGAGTATGGATCACGGATGATTGGCCTTCTAGAATTACTGAAAGTTGAAGCCTTCAATTGCCTTGCCATTCTTAATTCTATGTGCAGAAAGTTTCGAATAGTCTGTGTGTGCAGAGAGAATTCGAGAGACAGAAACAACAGAATGTTTCTGTTCTTTGTGCAATGTGTTCGAGAGTCAAGAAAGAAAACAGAGGAAAAAAACAGAATATAACTAACTTTAATATTATTATTCACACACACACACTGAAATTACATATTTGGTTCCTCCTTATATAGATTACTAATCGGTGCTAATGAACCATTGTGATGGTTCATATTAGGTAGTTAATTTTGGAGGGAATTGTAACTACCAAATAACTATATCAAGTCTTATCCGGTTATATATTTACATGTACCGGAATTAATTAATTAAAATACATATAATTAAAATATAGATGTCTTAAGTTTAATAACACTTAACAATTTCTAACAGGTTCGTCATTTTTATCAAAATAAATGAAAATTGAAAGAGTTGTTATAAAAATTGTAAATAAATATTTTTATATTATATAACCGTTATTAATACTCATATAAATAATCAATCATCATAAAATATTAAAAATAATGTTCAAAGTTTACCGAAAACAAAAAATCATAAATTAGTAAATTTAATGAAGGCAAAAGCACAAAAGTAGTAGCCAAATACTATGGGGTTGACGAAATGAGTTAACAAAAGTTAGATCGAGTGATTAAAAGAATACAAAATTTTATTTTCGGAGAATAATTCAAAAGTTTTAGGAACTGACATATATAACAACAGGTCCACTTGTGAAGTTTAAGAAATTGTATTGGGCCTTATCTAAAGCCCAAAAATAGAATTGTATATGAATATAACTAGTGTTATGATTGTCCGTACGCTGCTGCGGGTATCCGTCATAAATATGTAGTTTTTATCGCTTAAGGTAAAATATGATGTTAAGAAATAGAAACATGTTCAATGATGACAACGACGTAAGTGCATTTGTGTATTTTAGTGGGTTACATGTTTTTTTACGAATTTGGTATGACTCAATTGATGATGCTAAAGTATATTGTTTTTTAAGGTTTTATATGTACAAAACAATATGTTTTCATGTTTTTTGTGGTTTTGTTCCACCATGTTATTTTTTCCTAATAAAGCCTTTAGGTTATTGTTTTCTTTCTAGTTTTCGAAAAAAATTATTATTTTACATAATCAACCCTGTATTTTCTACAAAAAAACAAAACAAAATGCCACGAAAAGCCCTCAAATTTAATGATTTTTGGCAAAAAAAAAAAAAAAGGAATAATTCCAAAAATCACAAACAAATTAATAACTTGAGGATTTTATTGGTAAAAAGTAACACGAAAAGGCTATACCGCAAAAATATAAAAAAACATGTTGGTTTTTTTCATATTAAACCCCTTTTTTCACAAAAATTATGAGTAACAAAAGTTGATATTTTATATACATCTTGTGAGACAAAAAACAAAAAACAATCGCTCCTCTGGTTGAAGTATCGGCCCCTTTTTTGTTGCCTAGGTTACACCTTCGGAATACCCAGAAGGGAATTTTTCTCTACTCCCCCCAATCTTCACTTTACGCCACGCCGACTCCTCTTTCGTCATAAGGCGTACGCTGTTGAAAGCTAGATCCACATGAGGTGTGTAATGAATAACTCATTGTTCTTTAATTCTTCAAGTAGAGGTGGAAGCATAAATTTTTAATATTTATATTTAATCAAATATTGAAGAAATTGATGCACAAAATGAATACTCAATATTTATTAAGCTTTAAAAATGTTCATTGTTTCATCCGTTAAAAAAATTAAAAGGTGAAATAATTCAACCTTTTGTTCTATCGAGAAAAATTTATAGATGGATTAATTGTTTTTTTGTTCGGTTAAATTAAAAATCAGAGTTCTTCATTTTTTTCAAGCAAAAAATTTAAAGTTAAATTAGTTGGCGTTATTTCCAATCGTTTAAATTTAATATGGTTCGTCATTTAGTCTGAGCAAAAATATTTAAAACTAATATGGTTAGTCGTTTTTTCGTTTGGTTAAATTGAAAATCAAAGTTATTAAATGTTTTTTTCCGGTCAAAAATATTAATAATTAGATTAAGCGATTGTTTTATTTCGTTTGATTAAATTGAATACTGAAATGTTTCTTTGTTTTTCTCGAGCATAAACATTTAAATTGAAACGACGGACATTTCAATTTTTTTCCAGCGAAATGGTTAACCAAATGGAAAAAAAAGACCAATCAAATTTAAGTATTTTGGACGGATAAAACGAATAACCATTTCGATTTTCGATTAAGCCAAACGTAGAAAACAACCAAACAATCTAATTTTTAATGTTTTAGTAGAAAGAACGATAAATCATTTCGATTTTCAATTATTGAAATGGAAAAACGACGAACCAATTTAATTCGAAATGTTTTTGTTCAAAAAAATGATGTATATATGTGTGTGTGAGTGAGTGTGTGTGTGCGTAGATGTTTTTTATTGTATCTGTTTTTTGTTTCTAATTGGTTAAAAATATTAATATTTTTATACCTATTTCTTTTATTAAAATAAGGAGTTGTTAATAATTTTCAATTAGACTGGTCAAAAAATATAAACAATGACAAAATAGGTATTTTAATTAAAGTTGATAGATAAGAAACAATGTTAAATGTAAACCTTGATAATAGTAACTAATTTTGGAAAATTGAAAGTTTATGTACCAAATCCATAATTTATTTCGAACTATAGGGACTTATTAATTACTGTAAAATAGTGAAACGTCACCAAAACGATGCGTTTCACTATGATTAATGTTAGGTATATAAATCTATGTAAACTTTACTTGGGGGCGTTTGGTTCAAATAAATTGATGGAATTGGAATGAAACTTTCATTCTGATGTGCTGTTTGGTAGTAAAAAAGAATGGAATGAAGATTCCTTTTTTTAAAATTAACATCACTTTTGAGGGAATCTATTTTCTTTGGGTTAGTGTCATGGAATTTAAATTCCATTCCAAAGATTTTAACAGTTCTAAAACCAAATTCTAGAGTTCATTTTCACGAGCCTCCATTTCTATTCCAACAGATTCTATTTTTTCCAGAATTCTATTCCTTGACAGATTCCATTTCAGGAATAAACATTATGCGAATCAAATAATATTGAATAACCCTTTTATAGGATTTTAAGATTTTTAGTATCACTTATTTTATTTTAGGGTTTATTGTGAAAAAAACATGTTTTCACGTTTTTTGCGTTTTCGTCCCTCCATGTTATTTTATTCCATAAAATACCTCAAGTTATTCTTTTGTTTTTGGTTTAGTGAAATTTGGACATTAGACCCCGGTTATAATTTGTGAACCGGGTTTTAAAAAATTGAAAAACCGGGTTCTAGTGTCCAAATTTCACTAAACCAAAAAGAAAAGTATAACTTGAGGACTTTTATGAAAAAAAAAATAACATGGAGAGACGAAAACGTAAAAAACATGAAAACATGTTGGGTTTTTTTTCATAATAAACCCTTTTTTTATCAACATACGAATAATAAAAACAACATTTATCATAATATGCTTATAATAACGAAAGCTATACAATTAAAATAAAAACAGCATCACAACATTTTAAAAATCAATCAAAGTTTTACCTTTTTAAATTTTTATGTTTGAAATAGGAAAGTGGTTTAAATAAAATTATATTAAATAAAGTAGGAAAATTGTATCATTTAATTATGAAATGTGTGGGAAAAATTTTTTTGGGAGGACATCGGAGCGGCACGTGACATCAAAAATGGTTTTTTTATTTTTATTGTAATAGATAGTTTTATATAAAAAAAACTTCGGGTTCAAATTTTTTTCTTTCAAATTACTGATATGATACTTTTATTTTTTTTACTAGATTTGATACGTGAACTACGATTTTCATCGAATACATATATCATATCGATAAATAAATTGACGTACCGTAACATAAATTGAAAATTATATAACACTGTGACATGAACCTAAAAACTCATCAGGAAATTATGATATATGACATAAACCTAAAAACTTATCAGGATATTATGAAAATATAAAATTATACACTTCAATTAATATGAAAACATAATATTAGAATTAAAATCAAACATGTATTATACACATTAAAATAGTTGATTCACATTATTTTTTAATAAGTATTCCATATCTAAATTATAGTTTGTATTAATATCTTTTTTTTTTACTTTTTTTTAATATCAGGGACTAATATATAAAATTTTTGATTCGAGGTAGCATCATCGAAATTAGTTTGATACTTATAAAATATCTAAAGTTATTTGGATATTTAAAGGATTTTACAAAAGCTTTTAATAATTGGATGTCTATTGTTATGTAAATAAATAAATAAACTAGTATATTTCTATCTTAGATAACATATTGATTTTTTACAATTAAAAAGTTATATTGATAATAACAAGTCAATCTAAATAATATGTACTAGAATAAAAAGACGCATGACATTGAAATAATAGTTATTTTTGTCCAGGCAACATAACTTTTCAACGTATTATTACCTAGTCAATCTGACGTGATTCATTTTAGGGAGAAGCAAAAAACTCGTTTTATCCGAATCGAACAAAAGCAGGATCGGATCGTTTCATTTTCGGGCTGCTTCTCGGTTTCTATAATTCGGTTTTCGGTTCCATCGGGTTCGGTCCAGACCGATTTTTTTGTTGTTGTAAAAGTCGGAAAATAACTGGAAGCAGACCAGACCGTTTATATTTGAGTGTCCTTGGTTCTTGATTTTGCGTATTTTTTGGTTTGCCACAATTTATGTGATTTGTACTTTTTTTCATTTTTAATGCATTACGTTACAAAAGGTGTCTTGAATGTTTGGTGGGATGTCTTGTCAATGTTAAATGCACAATTTATTATTTTAACCTACCAAAAAAGTTACCTTCCCCTAAATAAACTCTTGGCTTTTCCTTTTACTCTACTGGCGAAAGAGACGAAGGTAGCAGGCAGCAGCGGCAATCTACGTCCTTTCCTCCTTCCCGCAGCAAAAAAAGAAACTTCGTTAGGGTTTTGATGGTTGCGTTTCAAGTTCGTTAGGGTTTTAGGGATGGACTCGATTGTGCAACTTGGACTAGATGGTTTCGTTTCAAGTTCGCCGAAAAAAAGGGTAAATCGCCGGAGAACAGGGCTCGCTGGAGAAGAGGCTTGCCGGAGAATAGTTTCTCTCGTGACAATCACAGAATGGTAAATTTGTTTATATGTGACGATAACTAATGGAAGGTTTCAAAAGTTTTTTTTTTTGTTTTTTTAGTAATCATTACATTTTACTGGGAAGGGACATACTTTTTAAATTGGTCACGTAAAGTACAACAATTTACGTGACCAAACACCTTTTGTAACGTAATGCATTAAAAAATGAAAAAAAGTACAAATCACGTAAATTTTGGCTATTACGTAAATGTGGTAACATAAAGTAAGCCTATTTTGGTAAAATGTATATAAAGTGGCTAAAAAGTGAAAAAAAACGTGAGAACGATTATTTTTGT
The DNA here is from genome assembly GCA_020465985.1 of Centrapalus pauciflorus. NCBI lineage: Eukaryota > Viridiplantae > Streptophyta > Magnoliopsida > Asterales > Asteraceae > Centrapalus > Centrapalus pauciflorus. The sequence goes on along the minus strand of JAANYP010008016.1, from coordinate 27,916 downwards.
AATTATCTTTTTTTTTTTTTTCATTACAAACCCTTTTTTACACTGAACAAGGGTTTTAGTTTTTAGTCTTTATTACGCATCTCTTGTCTCTTCAATTACCCTCTCTGTAACTTGCTTCTGGGAGCTTTTACAAATCCTCAATGGCGAAGAAATCTAAAGTTCTGAAACTCATTGATGCAACTGACATGGTACATTTTCTCTTATTACATTTACATTTTTTTTTAGGTTTTCATCTCTTAGTTTCTTCATCATTGCTGTAATTTGAAGTTCTAATAATGATCGAATATCGGAAAGATGTTTTTAAGTACTTTGAAAAACGAAATTTTGCTTTGGTTGAAGTTTGCTTTTGATCGTACTGATCATTCTTTTAGGATTGTGTTTCGTTAGGGTTTTAGGAACCAGTTTTGCTAGGTTTTTTTCTTCTTCTTCTAAGAATCTAATAGAAAAATGCAAGTTAACAGTCGCACGTGTGTATGTATCTGTGCATGTGTTTGTGTGTTTGAAGTTTTTTATTTGGCGGATGGGAATGGTTTGAGTTTATTATGACTCAATTATTGAGGAACTGAATATGGACATTAGTTTAATTATGATTCTATGATGTTAATGAGTTGATTAAAGGGTTCATGGTGGAACATAAGTTGAAGATTTGAAGGCTGTTTGTAGTTATTTATGATGAAAGTATTATTCAATTAGACACTTCAATTGATTATGTCTCGGAAAAATTGTGAAGAGATCGTAATATAAAATACAAATTTTGATAATAAAGGTGTGTTGATAATTTTTAGACCATGAAAAGGATCATGAAATTCAAAATTTTAGGCTGATAAAGTTTTTTTTATCAATAAAGGATCATGAAAGTCTATTTTTACTTCTTAATTGGTCGTCAATGCATCTTTTTTTCAAAATTGAATTTTATAATCCTTTCTCGGTCTAAAAATTTCGTTTTATCTTTATTGTCAATTTTGTATTTTATGTTACCTATCCTGGCAATTTGCCGTAATTTCTAAACGTTGATTTATTGCTAATTGTATCAGATAAAAAAGGTAAAGTTTTTAAAAGCCACATTTTATAACTTAGTACATATCAGGCAAATGAGGCTCCACAGAAAGAAGAATAGAATGTAGTCACATTTTGCCCCATGACCCACACATATATTACACAAAAGATAACATACATTTTTATGCCACCATTAGACTTCTTCTCACACCCTATTTGATGAAAATTTCGGTTTTCTTTTTCTGTATGGCATGCCAAAATTCGGTCTGGGAACCAAAGAACCAAATCAGTTGTGTTTTGTTCAGTTGTTTTGTTCTTGGTTCAAGATTGTTTCAAAAGCTGGTACTTTGTTTAAAAGACGAAAACCTGTATTGGATCATCTTTTTTAGTTTTCACTCTTGAAATGACGTCTTAGGTATATTTTTTTCAAAGTAATACAAATGCACATTGCATCTGGTTCACACTCTAGTTTGGAACCACTTTAAATCTGTTTGGAAGGCTTCAGAGTTTCAATTTTCTGGTTCTGTTACCGTCAATCCTAGATTCAATGCATTGAATCTACTATGTGTAAACACACCAAGAACATATATGAGAGAATAGCTTTAACTTACAAAGCCATCACAAACAATGAACATAACTTTAAAACTATGACACTTAGAGCCCTAGACTTGATTACAATTATTAAGTCTAGCAATTACAATAATACTGTAAATGTTGAAAATGAAGCTTGATTGTTGTTATATTTTGATGTCATGCTAGGCTTATTCTGTGATCTAGATTTATAGTCGTCTTATTTACAGTAATGCTTATTAATTTTATGATAAAGATCTCACTTATTGTTGCTTAATTATGTGATGCTAGGCTAAGAATGATAAGAATCCTGGGTCTTCAACAGAGACTTTGATAAATGGTTTAGAGCATCGTGTGCCTGACCCTGTCATATCGAAGAAATCATCAAACACCAAAAGTGTGTATCTCAGGCGATCATGGCGGCTCCAAAGTGTTATCAAGCCTGCTGTTCAGAATCAAGAGATTGAACAAATAAGTCTCTTAGAGAGTGAAAAAGAAGACGAACCTTTTGTTGAAGATGATGTTCACCATCCGTCCCTCGCGTTAGAACCACATAACAATGATGGCCCTGCAATTAATCACAAGACTCTGGATGAAAAGGTTGATGATCTTATGAAAGCAGTTGCAGAATCCGAACCCAAAGTAAGCTTTGAACAGTCAACTCGTTCTCTGTTTACGAGTTTGTGAACTATTAGCAGACTCTTAATAGAAATTTTAATGCAGGTGTTCAAATTTGTTTAAAGATACGTACTTTGCATTTTTTTTATCCCCGCATCCAAAGTCATGTCTAAAAACCATAAATTAGGGTGCAGAGTCAGCCAATTTGTTCTTCTCTTATTTTATTGTTGATATCTATCGATCTTTATAGAAAGGAAAACGATGAAAGTTATCGGTTGACTTTTACTAGTAGGCCTACCAATTGTAAACGACACCAATTATAAAGTTGCACGACCTCTTGTGCAATTTTTATGGTTGGATGGTTTGTCAAGACTTTTGCAAAAGATGGGTGACCTCTTTAGAATTTTCGGTTTCTATGGCAAAGCTTATGTTTAATTATGTTGATAAACAATTGACAGGGAGCGAAGGAACATGATTTATGTGAGAGCTCCTTGGTTAGCCTCATCTACAAGAGTTTATACTTCGACTCTCAAAAGAAGGTTATCCTTTGTCTCTTAAACTTCGTCTTTCGCCTTTTAATATTATTATTGTGGGTCTCACTTATTTGGGCTTAAAAACCAATAGACAATAGTGCTGGTAGATAGATGATATAGACGATAACATATTAAAACACGTTTTATGTCAAATTTCAGGTTGAAGCGTTAACTTTGGAAAATCGTGAGCTTGCAAGAAAATTGGAAATTGCTCTAGGGAAACTTGAAGTGGTAACATTACAATTTTCTGCAACTATCATGCATTATATACTAGTTTATTATTATTAACCCATGTAATGCACGAGTTTGTTTAATAATAAAATGTTACCTTAAAAGCTATATTAAACTTAAATGTATCATTATAAATAGCGAAAAGTATATATTATTATAAAGTACTAATGCTGAACAACCGTAGACAAATTATTGAGATGATAGAAATAATGAATTGAAAGTCATAAATATAAACATGAATAGATTTAACCTTTGAAAATCGATAAGTGTACTGTAGTCATACCCCCTTTACAGTGTTTTGTATTAGTTACTTTGTTGTGTTATCATTACCTCGTTACAGACCCATAAAATCAAAAAAATTTCTAAAATTGTGACATTTTTTTTATCGTTTTCGTAAATTTTTTAAACAATTGATTCATTTTCACATAGTTTTATTTGCATAATGCTGGAGACTCCTAAAAAAATGTATATATGTTCTTTTTCTAATTGATTTAAGAACTATTATTAATTTAAAATCTAATTCGTTCAAACTCAACGTTGATGATGTTGGCCTCACCATCCCTTTGCACAAGAATCACTTTATACCATCTGTAACGCTTTGCCTACCAATATACAAAATTGTCATTTTTGGAGTTTTATCTAAGCTTCCTTCCTTCTAACGGTTTTGTTTTTGGCAACTAGACGAAAACAAAAGATTGTTTTGGCGATCGCTGTTTGCTTACCATGATATAATATCGTCTTTTCAAATATTCTAATGCCTATATAAACTCCATAAACTTTCTTTGAAGTGAAAAAAGCCTCACCTCTTTTGTTATGATCATTGGAAACTAAACAAAAAACCTACCCCTTGTTTCATCTAGTGACAATGATGGTTTAGATGCTTTTTAACTTCAATGTAAACTTTGGTACCATTTAAACCAAAAAAAGTACAAAAGCTTAACCAAATTGTTCCTGTTGGCCCGATATCATTTCAAGATATACAAACCCTAAATCGTCTCGATTTTACATAAATGAATTGAAATGCATGACATCTTACTATAATTTTGTGTTTTGTTTTACTAAAAACTGATCAAAATCATCTAATCATGTATGATGTCTTCATGCTCGGTTATGTTATGGTCTTGGTGTTTTTATTCTGTTGTGGTTACAGTACGAGAGCATCAACAACTCTACTAAATCCGGCATCATACCAAATGTTGTTAAAGGAGGCGGAGGCGGAGGCGGAGGCGGAGGCGATGATGATGTGGATGGTGGGGGTACGGTGGCTAAAAAACCATCAACTAAGAAACGTAGACAAGCGAAGAACTGAGTTCGTAATGGTGTCATCTACTACTAAAATCGTTTACTTGGTTGGATTCCTATTTAATCTTTTAAGTGATGTTTGTAAGGTAACTAGAGTTTAGATAATTGGTGTTTACCTATGATTTTTTTTGCTAGGGTTGTAAAAAAGTTAACCCTTTGATAAGTAACTGAAGACCGAAATATAGATTAAATTCTTGTTTGTTTTTTGAAAAAAGATCATATGTTGTCATATGTATGCCCAACTAAATGATAAGCACCAAATGAACCAATTAGATCATGGTAAGCGTTCGCCAAAATAATCTTTGGCGTTTGGTTCGTGGATTTTCTGGGATTCATCGGGATTTGCATTTAAAATCCTGTGTTTTTTGTTATTTAAAAACTCAGCCTCTCTCATAGGATTTTAAATTCCAGTTACCTTGCATTCTAAATATTAACAAATTTTTTCTATAAGATAATGCAGATTCTTAGACAAAATCATGACAAATGCAAATGTTGCATAATACAAATCATTTGATAAAATGCAAATCCCAAATAAAAAATCTGCGAACTAAACGTCGCTTAGGTAACAAAAGAAATTGTCTTTAGCATGTTAACGTCTTTAGAAATTTTGTCTTTAGCATGGAATAATCATGACAAGCTCAAAGCAAGTGTGGAACAATCTTAAATTTTATCATTTGTCTTTAGCATGTTAATGTCTTAAGCAAATAATCATGAATCAATGAAAGCAAAGTAATAGGAGAGAAAGTATAAGCATTAATGAAGCATAATTATGTGATAATAAACTTGTTGTCATGATAAACTTGACAACGCCTTATCATAGTGTACACAGTTACTCGATCAAGCTTTGAAATAGAGTTCCAAAGAAGTAGGATCATGACAATATATCTATGTCATTACATACCAAGCATGTAAACAGATAAATTTATAACTCGTTGACTTTATGTTCTGGCTGATTGACAATCTGTAGTGGGTTATGAACCACTTTCCTTATTTATGTCAGGGAATCAAATAAACCTGTCTTTGTCTTTGACTCTGTCTCTCAATCTTTGTCAATCTTTTTAAATATTTGATTTTAGCCCTTCTTTTAGTTGTTTTTGTATGATTATTGAGCTTTAAGCTGACAATTTAGACTTTCATAAACTTTTATACCTTTCACTTTCAGCAGACCTTATAGTCTTTATCTGTCTTTAAGGTGACTTTGGCACCCTTGTCTATGTCTATAGCTTGTAGTACATGTTAAAGTTAATTAACCTATAATCAATCATATTTCAGAATAACTATTAAGTTTAAGTCGTAAACTTTGATGTTTTTATTCATATGTTTGTGTTATTTATCATCATATTTTAGAGCTAAATATCACTTATTGATATGTTTATTATTATGTGATTATAATACATATTTATTATTGTTTTGATCTTTTTTTCATTTATAACTATTTTACATTATTGAAATAATAATAATAATAATAATAATAAATAATAATAATAATAATGGATAATTATGCAAAAAACCATAAAAGTATAAGAAATTTTCGATTAAGTCTTCGCTTCATTTTCTTTTTCTGATAAGTCCCTAAACTATATAAACATTTTAAATTCACCCGTCAACCTGCTATAATAGGTTAACATACTTAAACCTATTTTGTAAAAACCACCAAAGTATTAACCCCACTAATTTTTTGTTGTTGTTATTATTATTGATAATCTTTTAATTATAATTAAACTATTTATTTACGATTTTATTTTTTTCTTAAAATTTGAAATTGTTTTTTTTGTATTTACTTTGTATATTTATTTATCTTTATATTACAATTATATAATATATGATTGTTTATTTAATATTATTATATGAAATCTTGTGATTTTCAACTTTTCAATGTAAGAAGACGAAACGTTCTTAATTTTTTATATTTTTTTTCAAACTTTAAAAAACAATGATTTCTTCCGGTTTCATCTTCCAATAATAATAAATAGTTATAACAATTTTCGTTTGAAAAAATGGAATGGATTACAGATTGTTCCATTTGAAACGATATTCCATTACGTTTTCTCAAACGAAAATAACCACACTATTTATTAACGATTATACCTTAAGAGTTGATGAGATCGTTGTTTTTTCCGATCGTAAAAAATCAATATATCTATAGCTATTTTAGTTAAGAGTATCATTTCTTTGGATCGTCAATAAAGTGTTGTAGCAATTTTCGTTTGGAAAAATGACATGAGTTGTAGTTTTATACAGTCAAAAGTTTAAAAATTGGAATAGATCATACCTTTATTTGGTTAAGAGACTTATCAGATAAAAAAATTAAATGAGAGACTTAATTGAAAAAAATTGTAATTTCATGGTTTTTTGCGAAAGTTATTATAATAACGCCAACACAAAGTAATAAACTTTATCATTAAATTATCTAAAACAAATTCTTAATATTTAAAATAATAATCCTAAAATGAATACATAATTAAGATGTTTAATTATCATAAATTGTTTTAAAATCCTTTAAATGATAAATTCATTTTTTTAACTAATATAACTGGTAATTAGTCAACATAATTATCAAAGTAGCGTGTAAAATTAATTTTTTATTAAAAAGGTTTAAATTTCTAAACGACCCCATAAAAAATTAATTACTATGTTGTAATATTTATCTTTTTTATGATATAACATTTTTAGTCAATTGAAACTTTGAATAAAAAACAATGATTTTTACAATATTTTAATGATATACTAACTATAGTGTTTAAATAAAAATAAAAATATTATATTTACTAAGATCAGGTTATTTTAACAATGGATAATTACTAAAATAGCCACATATCACATCCATTTATCAAGTTTTAGCCATTAAATATTCAATACAAAAAATAGTCATACTTTCCGTTACCACATTTACGTGATAGCCACCATTTACGTGATATGTACTTTTTATTCATATTTTAATGCATTACGTTACAAAAAATGTTTGGTAACGTAAATGGTAGTACTTTTTATTCCTATTTTAAAAGTTTGCTCATTCCCAATAAAAATGTAATCATTACTTTAAAAAAAATTAAAATTTTCCCTAATTAGTTACCTATTTTCCATTTCGTGATTTGTCACGAAACGATCGAGTCCGGCGACTTCTCATCTTCTCCGGCGATTTTTTAAAGTAATGTTTACATTTTTATTATGGATAATTGCGCAAAAAACCTTCAACTTGTCGGTTTTTTGTGATTAAAACCCCAAACCATTTTTCGTTGCATAGAAAACCCTCAACTAACTAAAATCAATAAATCAAGGTTTTAACAACGGATAACTGGTTGAAACCTATTATTAATCATACGTGGACCGGTAAATAACCTACGCGGAATAAATTTTAATTGTTGAGACCGATTGCCAGTATTACACGTCATTTAAACCCCCGTTGATAATTTTTAAACGAAATTACATCATCAATGAGGGTTTAAATGATGTGTAATACTTGGTAATCGGTTTCAACAAATAAAATTTATTTCACGTAGGTTATTTACAGGTCCATGTATGATTAATAAACGGTTTCAACCGGTTACTCTATATAAAACCTTGATTTGCTGATTTTTAGTTAGTTCGGGGTTTTCTATGCAACGAAAAATGGTTTAGGGTTTTAATCACAAAAGTCCGACTAGTTGAGTGTTTTTTTATGCAATTATCCCTTTTTATTAAGATAAACATTAACCACACACCCATGCATCTAATCCTATTTTGTTTACAATGATAGTTGAACTCTCAACCTTAGACTCGCCCTTAACATTTTAAACAGTTGATATTAAAAGTTGACTTATTTTCTACAATCGAGATGATAACATGTCATTTTTTTCTGTCCGCAATATATTTATATAAATTATACAAAACCTTATATAAAAATGTCACGATTGAAAAGAAAATAAGATATACAGATGTAATTAATATTAAAAAATGAAATTAAGAAAATTAATTGACTTAACGGTTCTATTCCCCGCGTCCCTCACCTCCCCCTACCCCCTCCCCCCACCCCCAATTCTTGAGCTTCTCTGCTGATATTTTCATATTTTGTATAGGATCGAGCACAAAAGAACCAGTAATTTATTTCAGAAGCTGAAAGATCGCATAACTTTTTTTTTACTTTTAAAAAATTAACAATAAATAATCATCTCTTTTGATAGTATAAAAAGTGCTTCTCAATCTTCCAATCTTCACAAATCCTCCTGTCGTTTCAACTTTCAACTGTACAATGAAGAAGCAATCGGAAGTTCATCCTCCCAATGCTGCAACTCAAACTCATCAGGTATATTTTCGATTCTTAAATCTACTTTTTTTTTTTTTTTTTTTTTTGTCATTTCTTTGTTTCAGCTTCAATGTTATAATCATTTCAAGCTTCCACCATCGACCATTTGAAAGATGCTGGCTTATATATGAATCGAATTGTTGCTTAATTAGGGTTTAAAAGACATTAGTTTCTGTAGGGTTTTAAGATCAGTTTCGCTAGGGTTTTTGAACTTACAATCATACTTTTTGTAAAGTATGCTATAAATATTTTGGTATAGAAAGTTTATTTTATCATTATATTTAATCTGTTTATAAAGCCTCTGGTTTATTCTATTTATACTTTAATTAGAAACGTAATTAACTAGTAGATATAAAATCTTAATTTCCACTTGATCCTTTATTTTAATGTTAAAAATATATAACTCAAGAACATGTTTTTTCTTGTACTCTTTTTTTTAAGCTCAAGAACACTGAACATAGTTGCATAACCTTCAAGTACAAATACATACACATGCAAGAAAGATTTTTCTGCAACCATTTTATGTTATACAATGCAATTTGTAACACCTAAATGAGTTGTTGAAATCCTTCAAATCAAACAGCGCCTTAGGGTTGGTTTAAGTGTATTATTTAGCAATTGTGTTTTGTTTGAGTGGATTCAGGTTAAAAAAATCAAAAAATCTGGACCAACAGATCTGGCATCGAAACTAATTGAACTCTCCGACCAACTTATAGCGCGTTGTGGATATCCTCGTTATCCAAGTGAAGCAGACATAGAGGCTGAGTTTAATGGTTCTGATGATGAATATTTGTTTTACGACTTGGACTCTAAAGAGCTCGATGATGATCTGATTCACCCCGACATGGACTCTGAATATTTGTTTTATGACTTGGACTCTAAAGAGCTCGATGATGATCTGATTCACCCCGACATGGACTCTGAATATTTGTTTTATGACTTGGACTCTAAAGAGTTCGATGATGATCTGAATAACTGTGACATTGATGATGATTTGATTTTCTAGAAATGAAATCTTTTTTCTAAGAACTGTAGGTACCATCAAGCGAGTTCATTATCTAGTTTTCTTCTAGCGAAGTTGTTTAATTACTTGGTTTAGTCTTGCACGTGATGTAACAGGAGCTAATCCAACCAACTTGTCGTAAAACTTCATGTTTTTTGTGTTCGAAAGCTATGTAATACGTCGATTTGGTTTATGTTTTGATTAAGCTTCGACCGATTATAACATTTGTATGACACTTTTTGGTGGTTTTTGGTCGGATTCCTTTGACGGAGACAATACTGTGGTTCGTTTTGTTGTGTTAGTTTTTTTGTTTTAATATGCATTCAATTTAAAAAAAAAAAACTATATTTTCTTTATGTCATTTTCTAATTTAGTTGTGCATCTTTTTTTTTTGTCATAATAATATGTTTGTTTAGATGTAATAAAATGAATGGAATGAAATGACAATGGAACAGATGATGTAATTGTATAAAATCATTACATTTTCATGTTGTGCCATTAAAATGAAAGAATTATTAATGCAAGATAAAAATACGATTAAGAATAAAGTAAAAATTAATTATAAATGATGAAAATATTCATCCAATGTAAGGTGCTTTCTCCCGTCTTCATAATATAATGCTCTAAGGCACATTCTGGACATGGGTAGAATTTACATTGGAGGCAAGTTTTCTGAAATTTGTTGGCTTCCTCCAGTACTGCAGCTGAGAGTTCTGCTCTGATGGAGGTGCATATTCATATTCTCCACTCGGGAAATGGGCAAGCAAATCAACTAAGGCTTTACTTTTAATTGCGTTGGGAGTTACACATTTCATGTCATAGCCTGCTAGAGTGAGGAACCGCCGAGCAGCTCTCCCTATGAGTATAGTATAGCTCGACAT
>JAANYP010008016.1:0-12500 GCA_020465985.1 Centrapalus pauciflorus | reverse complement strand
AGGGCTTATGGTCCGGAGAAAGAGTGAGAGGTTCAGAGCTTCCCCCTAACGAAATCCCAGTGGGAGTAGAAAAGGCCAAAGCAGGTTTCCCCTCAGAATGTTCACCTGAACAAGAGAAAGATCCCTGTCTATCATAGGGGTATCCGTATACTGTGACCCTACTTCCGAGTTAGAAGGGCCTTCACCCCGCGGGACCAAAGAAGAAGCTGACAACTCACCCTGACTGTTGAAGGCTAGAGGAGCATTGCTAACAGGATCCTCTAGACGATCAGAAATCCTCTCAGGCTCAGAGCGGACAGCAAGACTAATATTCAAAAACCTCGATGGCTCTTATGAAGAGACAGGCAGATCGGAAACTCTGTTATCTATAATTTCCCCCTCCCCTTCTTCTGTATCTTAATCCAATCGCCCTCAGAGGTAGCCTTGCTACCACCCGATTAGGGGTCACCTGCTTCTTAGACTTAGGACAGGCTGCCAAGGAGTGACCAAAGACCTTACATGCATTTCTTTATAATTCTATACGTGGGGGACCTTCCAGCAAGGGAGTCACATTCATGGACGAGGGACTGAAAGGAAGAGAAAGCTATAATACAGAATAGATTCCCACTAGCATCTAATCCAATAGGCACAATACCCGATCGTAGGACAGATTTGCTCGTTTGGTCGGCTTCCCCGAAAATAAACTTGACTTTAATAACTGAACCTGAAAGCACTGCTATGACTGCTGCACAGGTTTTCTCCATAGCTGTGAATTTCTTTTATGCATTATTATCATTGAACAACTTAGCTAAATTAAATTAGTCCAAAGCTCTCTTCTTCTTCTTATCATCATCATGCTGTGCAAGCACGACTCCAACAGAATCCTACGTTGTAGACACATAGAGGAGGACGACCTACGCTATTAGAGGAGAGTTACTGTAAAGACACAACTTCCACCCTGTTGGCTGTAGTTTTAGCTTGTATATGTGAAGAAGAAAAAAACGAGATTTTTTTTTCATAGAATAACTCTTTCTATTGGGAAATAGAGAGGTGGATCACTAGCCGAATCTTCTACTACGGTATCAGTTGGTTAGCGTAACCTTTTTATTGATTCTCGAATCTGTTCATCCACGAGCTACTCTAAATTCGATCAAAGGAGCTACGGAAAGCATTTAGACAGATGAAAGTACTTCAACTACTGAAAGGGGAATGGCTACTTCAGATGAAAATCATTATTCTGCTTTACGGATCTATTCAATTTTAATTCAAGTTTCATGACTTTCTCGAGATTGAATTCCAATCTCAGGGATTCGCTACTAATAATCCTCCTATCCTACTTCTTGCCAATTTCTTAAGAAGAAAGCTTAAGAAATTATGAGTTGAGAGTTGACTCAGCAAGACTCGCACCCGACTTTAGAAAAAGTGGTGTCCTAAGGTACTTTTTAAGCTACAGAAGTAGTCTTCTCGGTGACTAAAGACTCAAAAAATGGGAAGATGAGGCCATGGGCAAGCGCATCCTTCAGTGAATGCTTCACTTTGAAATCGCCTCCCTTCTTCCCTGATAGATAGAGCTAGTACAGAGATTAGGCTCTCCTACCTAGCAACCTTACCTTAGATTATATCCCAGCCTGGTAAGTAAGAAATGGATTACCATACCACCCTACTAGAAGAAAGAAAAGAATATCCAAGCATCCAACCCATCTGAATCTTGGGTCCGGGCCATCTCTATTTCATGGGCCGAAGGCTAAGGCTTATTATATAATAGTAAGTAAACTGGTTAGCTTTAGGACTAGAAAACCCCGCCGGGAGCCAAGAGAAGTAAGCTTAGGCTGCACATGTGAGATCCGATTCCAATTTGACGAATTACCCTCTTATGTCAAATCTGAAAAGAACCTATTCCTATTCGTCGTAAACAAAAGGCATATTAAACGAAAGGTCTTACGGAGTCTTGTCCTAAAGTCCCACGCATGCCTGCTCTTCGTATATAGAGACACGATTCTCGGCATCCTGCCTTTAAAGAGACGCTTCGATAGACGATCAGTTATCAGTCTAGTTCGACACCTTGTTCTCAACTGAACTAGTAGACAGACGCTTTTGGGCATTTCTCAAAAGAGTTAGATCCGCCTAATCAATGTAGTAGTTAAGCTATTCCTTTGACAGACAGTGAAAGTTTCAGGCAAAGACAGAGGATCCGATCCTGTAGTCAACTACCTGGACTATTCAAAATAGAATAGACTGGACTTAGTGAGGTGAGGTAGCTTAGGATGATGAAACCGTACCTTCTAACTTTCGGACTTTCTTGCTGGCTTGACTTCTTGACTTAGAGCTTTCACGTGGCAATCGTTGATGGAAAAAAGAGTGATAAAAATCTAAAAGAAAGAGGTAGTTGACAGAGGTAGAATCGGCATCTGTCTCGCCTGCTGGAAAGCTTGACTTGGCTATTGAAATCAGCAGCAACAAATCAACTTAATTAAGATTAAGAAGAATCCGTTCTTGGAAGAAGTCCTCACTTACCTTATAGTATAGTAAAATATCTGACAACAGATGCGGATTATGTAGCAAATGCCGCTAATGCGTAACACATTGAGTTGGGCAGCTTTCCTTGAGCAGATAGGACACTGCGCCATCAACAGACATACTCGCGAAGAAAGCACCTACCCTGGTGGAACTTAACTGCCTCGATCCTCATCTCGTTCACTCACAGAAGACCTTGCCTAGCTCTACTTTCTTTCTTATACCAGGAAGCCTTTCGCTTGTCCCTTCGCACGTGAATCTTGATATCCCGGCTAGAGAGCTTTGATTTCTTCTTTCCTTGGGGTTCCTTCCCTCACTTGTTACTAGCAGCTCTTCCTTTACACCTGAGAACAACCTATTCTTTTCACAGCAGAAGAGTCGAAACGAAGACCGCAGAAAGCATAGTCAGAAGCCGCATCGGCAGTTCGCGTTGACGGCGTTAACAGAATCGGAGAAGAAGAGCTTAACGCAGCTCGACCCTCGGGAACAGATTCATAGGACCGAGACTATCTCAGCTCATATCGGCCGTTTTAAGCCAACTAATCGGCCAAGAGCGTTTCTTTTGAATTGGCACTGGACTGACATCTGGAAAGCTTATGACATGGTGAGATGGTGCTCTAAAGTTGAGCAACAGCAACTTTCCTTCTAAGTTGATTGTATCTTCACATGCCTGATAACTACAAAGAAAGAAAGTACTCTAACTAATGGTCTTCTTGAGAGGGTTGGATGGCCATAGAGGCAAAAGGCAAGGATTCCATTCGCCTTTTTTTGTCCTAGTCATGGAGGTTCTGGCTTTCTTTCTTAGTTTGACTAGCCATTGATTGACAGAATTTCTAAATCAATAATTTCGAACGTTCTTAGGATTGTTAACTTCTACTCAGACGCCTTGATCTAGTTGAATTAGTGGACGACTCAGAAAGCGGAGTCATAAAGGGATTGTTTGATCGACTACTTGATAGTGCACTGAAGGATTATCCAAAAAAAGGGACTCGGCTTACTCACCATGAATGCACCTTAAGGGGGAGTTCCTGGGTCACGAGTCTAGTAAGGAGAGACTTATCAAACAAAACAAACACAACCAATATCTTTACTTTAATATAATAGTCTTGCTATTGCAAATGCAAATCCCGCAATCTTCAAGCAACTCGATTAGGATAGGCAGTGTGCATTCTTCTCTCGGCTCTAGAATAGAAATCAGAGAAGTTAGTCTTTCTTCTTTCTTTGGAAAAGGCCCTCACTACAGCTATTAGTAACTCTTTGTCTTATTGATCTGAGTCATCAAGGAAAGACAGTGACGATCAGTACGAAAGGAAGGCATACTAGCAGGGGATTCGTACTAATAGCGGTTATTCCACTATAGGAGCCGTTATGTAGCATCTGAGAACAACAAAACAGACATGCACACGAAAAGACTTGCAATAGTAAGGTAAGGCTTGACTTTACTAGTCCTATCGCTACGACCCTTAGTCTTATAACGGGTTACACATGCCTTGTTTCAAGTTTTAATGTAATGCCAAAGGTTTAGAATCCATTTACAGTCCCAGCCACTCGAGAGAGGAGCGAGAGAACAACGAAAGGATCTGGCATAGCTTCTTGAAGCGACCTTTCTTTCAATTTCAAGCCAGCCAGCTTCAGTAATTCTCTTCCCTTAATTCTGACCCAGAATGATGAGAAGACGGCACTGATTTCAATGATCTTCTTTACTTTATTTTAGTACCTTGACCAAGTCAGCGTAGAGCGGAGAAGGTGATATTTATCCATAGGCTTCTGCCACGGAAGATTATAATGTCACATCTTCCTTTGGATGTCAACAACTTAACCAATCGGGAATCCACTATCCGAATCCGAGTTGGCGAGAAAGACCTGACATTGGCCTTTATGATCTTGCTTCCCTTCCTTTTACTTTAATAGAATGTCCTTCCTTCTTGAACTCCAGTCACTGCATAGACATCTCCTTCCAAACCTCTAGAGATGAAGATTAGGCTGTCCTTAGGCTTTCTTCCTCGTGTTATAATTTCTTTCTTTAGGCGGGAGAAATCAATAGTTTAAACCTTTCTTACAGTTTATACTTAAAGTCTTGATTTTTATTTATCACCTACTTTTTTGTATATAGAAAGAAATCATTGAAGTCTTAACTGTAAGCCTTGTTTCAAAGTCTTTCTTTTTGTTACAAATGCCAATGCCAAGCCCTCGGGTAAACTACCCTTTTAGCTTTATAGAATCTAGCTGGACTAGCCTATCCTTTATACTGCCCCGGCCTTCATCCAGTAAAAGATTAGCTCATGCCTCTTCCTTGGAGGACCTTACCAGGCATGAGGGCAAGCGCTTGGAACTAGAAGCCTTGTCTTTTGACTCATGTCACGTCGATCGTTGATAAGTGCCCAATCTGGGATAGGCTGGCTGGGCACAGTTTTGAAAATCGGATTATTGAGTTCGCCTGGACTACGCGGGATGCCTGGCTTGATGCTTCAAGAAAGTTCCAAACCAATCTCTGGCACTTGGTAAAGATTTGTGATTTCCGGGTGATGACAAGTAACTCGTGAAGGTCTATAGTCAACTACGGCTATTAAGCGTCGAGATGCTTTACCACGCAAGATCCTTTCCTCACGCACGGTACTTATATAGTAGAGCAGCAGCCACCGGCTTTATTCGCTTGGTCGAAACAGGGGGAGAGAGAAGGGTAAAAATCTCTTTCTATTCACAGCGTTTGAAATGCCCGAATAAGTCGGCTCTAGAGCAGTCATTGAATGCGCGACCTCAAAAAAATTTGATTTCGCTGGCAAGAAGGTAGGTTAACGTAAGAGGGTTCGACAAAGCCTTTCCGTTGGGAAATCCCTAATAAGCTGCGCTAAAGACTGTTAGCCTTCCCTTTGGTAGTTTCGCGAAGGTGGAGTCTAAAAAAATGTAACATCTGCCGACTCCTTTGCTCAGTGAACCCCGCATCTGAGGGTCGAGGCGTGAAGGCCTGTCGGCTTTGGAAATCTGACGATTACCTAAACCTAAAGGCTGCGAGTACCGATGCTCGATACTTCGTCCCTTACTCCGATCCCGCCTCGAATGAAATGACAGTTTGGGCACACCATCATGCCGAGAGATAGGCTAGTTTGCTCAAAGCATCTGGTATGAGAGCAACATCATTCTCTCCCTCATGCACCGTCTTTTGTGTTTTTGGTCAAAGGGAGGAGCGTTAGCAAAGGAAGGAGGAAAGTGGAGGAGCTTTAGCGACGATGATAGCAACTATGATAGCGACGATGACGATAAAGGGAGAGCCCTAGTTTTGAGTTTGATCTTTCACTTCATTCAATCATAAAGAGCTCGATCATCAACTAATAGATAGAAATTATAACACGAGGATCATCAACACACCGGCTAATAAAAAGTACGTAAGGTATACGCCTTCCAATTCTCATGTCTTAAGAGATTTGTGCAACTTTTGTGGAATGAGATACTTAACGCGCCTTACCTTTAAGGTTCCGATTTGAAAGCTTTAGGTCCAACAGAGGTAAAATCCTTTGACAAGAGCTTCCGATAATATGAATGATTTGGCAGCTTTCCCCAGTAAAGACATGCTTCCCTCGTCGCTTTTAGTAGCTTATTTTCGTCCTCTCTCCGGTCGTCCTCCTTCACTGCTATGATCCATTTATTCTCTCGTATATAAGGATTCGGCTTGCTTCCTCAATTGGTTATTGGCTGGACATTGAATGGCATTGACCGACTCTTGTCAATAGCAATAGGTTGTTTGGCAGCAAGCGACGAAAGATATGGCTTCTGGTTGTTTGTTGTGTCCGATAATATTAAGAGTTTCCGCGAATCCACACTAGCTAACTTTACACAGAAGGACTGCTTATTAGATTCCGGAATCTCCTATAACCATATTTTCCCCATCCCTGATGATGAAATGGATAGTTTAGCTAATTGATGTGCCACCCTCTTACCATTCTTATGAGTATCCGCATTCAACTAGAAACTTAAAAAGAAGAAATTATAGCTTTAATATCATCCACAATGTGTCCAATGCTAGGCTCGGGTCTTGTTGGAGCACGGCTCCCACATTGCACTGCCTGTCTCCACATCTATTCGGTAAAAGAAAGCTTCCAATGCTAGCTTCATTCCATAGTAGACAGCCCAGGCTTAGAAAACTCCAGCATCCGTGGCGTGGAAATGACTCTTTGACATAGCTGAAAAGATGGTGCCAATTCAGTCCCTTAGTCCTACACCTAATCCAGATGCCTTAACCTCCTTTCAAAGAGCTCTATCACAATTGACTTTAAAGCAGTCATTCGAGGTAAAAGGGAAAGGAAGCTAAAACTATCTTCCCCCGAAAAGTTAATTTACTTCCTGAACGACAAGTGGCACCGCAGGCGAAGAGATAGCGTTCAATGAATCAGATAATTTCTTTTCATTAAATAACCTAAAAAAATTTTATATAAGTTGTCACGAGTCTAGTTGAGTCAAGATGCGTGTCGCGATGAGTTGAGTAAACCTTGTTCCAGTTCCTTCTGTCTTAGTTGCTTGTGTGCTTTACTCTATCTTAATGCTCGGATCACGAATTTATCTTATCGATAATGAGTTATTCGCCTTCAGAAGTAAGGTCGGGTAGGAACGATAAGTGGGTGGGGTCATTGAGTTAGCCCAAGGGGGGAGCCATCCTCTCGGGAAAGGGACAGGAGCGCCTGGCGAAACCAGACTCTATCTATCCATTCTGCCTCAGATCCAATCTGACTGCACTGACGAAAGAACAATGTCCGCCCTGATCACCCATGTGACAGATGGTGACTCCTTCATCACATCCTTTGCTGAGGTAGAGTGCCTGAAAGAGAAAGAAGAGCTTACTAAGCCAAAAAGCTGAATATAGAGCCAAACATGCGGTTTTTTCTCGTCAAGCAGCAATCAAATCCTGGGAAAAAGGTAGGGTAGAATCGCCGAGTCGTCTAGCACCGTTCCCTGCCTCAACTCCACAATCACAATCATTTGTGAATAAAAAAGGTGGTTTGCTGCTGTCCCCGGCATTGGAAAGACCTGACAAAGAATCCTTATATTGGGAAATGTGCTATATGGAGGTTTTTTTATGATTGTTGACGTACTGAATCATGCTCAGGATCCGCTTATGGTGGTTCGACTTGCTTCTCTGTTGGCATTTCCTAGACCCAAGACCGACTAATATTATAATACTGCATGCAGAATGGATAGCACAGGTCGGAGGGGAAGAAGAAGGGAAGAGTACAATGGAAGGGGCCTAGGAAGATGTTCAACAACCATCTCCTTTCCGTCCAGAATGTAGTGTAGAAAAGCAAAGAATCTTTCCTGCTTCAGAGCTATTCAGAGCTAATATGATAGGTATTCTATTTGAAAGAAGGGGGCTACCCTAAGGTGGGATAGTGGGGGAGTAAACACGCAGTGGTTAAGGGCATAGACCTCTAGACTAACAGATTAAATTGTGGGTTCCACCCGCTTCCAGTCGAGTTTTATAGATTCCGATAGAGTCACCGCTCGCTTTTGCTTTTGACAAGATGCCCTAGTCCTTTTGGTAAGCGTAAGCATTTCGTAAGCAGAAAAAACTAGATATTAAACTCCCGGTATCAGTTACAATGCTCACTATTACGGATCCCACGACGACAGCTCCCGCTGAAGCAATTGTTGCTGCGGAGGTAGCTAAATTACCTATCCGCTATAGACGGAAAAGGCATGCTGTGGCGGACTTAAATAAACCTTAGTTGAAAAAAAAATTATTGGTGGACCAGAAAGAAATTATTGACCTTGATATAACCCTTTTTATACCGGAGTAAATGAAGACTCCTAGAATGGCACGCACGAAGAAGCCTACTCAGAGTAGGAATCCCGCACATTATAAAAACAGGAAAATGGACCTGCAACTACCTTAGACTTTCTTTAAGGAAGATTGCAAATAAGAGCTGATCCTATAATTGTAATAGTAAGATTAGGATCCCGACTCCTCTGTAAATTTAAGGCATATAAGGTAAATACATAGATCTAGGTAAACTTACGTATACTATACCTATACGGCTATCCTTTCTCTTATGAAAAGGAAAACTACGGGATAGCTATGTCGCAGTCAAAAAGACATATTTATGGATATGTACTAAGCCATCTCTTTATACTAAGGCATATCAAAAAATGGGGTTCGATATAAGGAGTCTTTGCTGTTTACTGTTTACTTTACCTTTACCCAGCTTAAAGAACTGTGCCATAAATTCATAAGAACTTCTATTTGTAGAGCTTCTATAGCTTCGAGCCGTTATCAAGCGTATAGCTTAGAGGGTGATCGCTGGCCACAAACTTGCAAGAGTCAGCTATTTGTTCACATTAAAGCATTTGTTCCCCACGTTCGAGCTAGTCGAATAAGTACTTATTGTTATACCGTTCGTGCCCCTCAGAGACACTTAACTCGCTTTCAAGAATAAAAATCCTGCTTCCAATTAATAGACTGAAATGAAAACTTTTAAAGATGGGTTTAAAAGTCATCGGTGCTGGAACTGCTACAATTGCTTTAGCTGGAGCTGCAGTCGGAATTGGAAAGATATTCAGTTCGTTGATCCATTCAGTAGCACGGAGTCCGGAATTGGATACTAAATTGTTTGGTTATGCCATTTTAGGCTTTGCTCTCACGGAAGCCATTGCCTTGTTTGCTCTTATGATGGCCTTTCTGATCTTATTCGTATACTGAGATTCGCTACCGTCAGTAGCCTTCCTCCCAAGGCGAGCGAAGTGACGTGAGGCGAGCGTCTGAGTGAGTTGAGTGAGGAAGTGAGGGCCCTGAGGAAGCGGAGGGAGCGAAAGCTGGATCGGGTTTCACTGTTGTGTTGGTTAATGCCCACCTTCAAGAAGGCAAAGAAGTCAACTTCATAACCTTTTCCATTATCAGTAGCAGCAGTGGACGAATCGAGACAATAAAAATACAGGTAGGAATCTGCTTATCTACTTGCCTTTCAACCTCAGAGCATTCAGTTCAGGTACCGCAGCGGTCGACGACTCGGCTGGGGCAGATCTTCACTCATTATCCTTCTTCAAACCTTTTGGTATGTATTGCCCCCTAACTATAGATCAGATCCAGCAGACGAGAAAGAAAATTCCGCACTGTTGCTGAGTCGTCGGACTTATCCACCAAGGGATTCGTGGAATTTCTGTGGATTGCGTTGGGGGAAATCTACCAAAGCTAGGCAGATAGATAGACTCCTTTCCCGCTGCTAAGGGAGAGCAAGAAAGATAAAAATTCTTGTTTTTTAACCAGCGCCCCCTTTTGGGTATGCAGGTACTAAGAGTCCTCTCACTACCAACCAGCAGACATCATCTGGCTGGGTCTTGCCGGTATCAACAACGATAAAAATACTACCAAATGGAAACAGCAACTAACTATGGCTCTTGGTGGGCCCAGACAACGTCCTAGGCGTAGGGGAGATCGGAGCAACAGGTAACGCCTAGACGACGTTTTTATTCCTGGGCTGCAGTAAGTAGATCGAGAGGTCGTTTCGCCCCTTGTCCCCGAATATGGGTAATATGTTCTCATACAATGTTGCTCCAATCTGACCTAGCTGGCGAGCGATCCCAGTTCGCGACAGAGAACAAGACAGCAAGCGAGCGTACCTTTGTTCGCTTCTTCTCCACCAAGCACGGAAGTTTAAGGATAACTGTAGGTCGGTGGCTACCTAAGGAAACTCCGATTCGATCCGCCCCCCGGCTGGGAGGCATCTACCTCATCCCGATCACAAGGAGAGGTTCACTATGATGGGGGGTACTTCTTTTTTTCCCTTCCGGAAAGAATGAAATGCATAGGGGACCATCCTTTTGTTGCGGCATGCTCCTCAGATTTACGGATTCACAGGGGGCCTCAGGCCCTACTTAGTTGACTGACAATGACAAAGGCTTGCGAAACTAAGTAGGGCCTTTTGAATTGAATCTTAAGTAGTCTATCAGTGGTGCAAAGCTAATTGCCCCTTTTCAGTAGGGGGCGAAAGGTTAGACCTTAGAAAGTCAGCGAACATCGGTTCTTCTATGTAGGTATGGCGTTCCCCCTTGACTCTCCTAACGTCGAGCTAAGTGATTTCGTAACCTTTTCGTAGCGTAGTAGAATGAAGGCTACGCACCGACGCTCTCTTTTCTATTAGCCTAAGCGTCTTCGCTAACTCGCTCGCCTACTATACCCTACTATACCACTTTTAGGGTAGGCTAGGCTAACTCAGCCGCTTACTTCTACTAATGTAGGGCTAAATAGCGCCTTTTCTTTTTAAAATAACCAATTTTAATTATCGCGAACCTATACCTTAGTAGCGTTGACAAAGAAGAACAGCCGGTTAAAAGACAACGAATCGTTTTATTTATATCTTAATTATATATATTTTTATATATAATAATTAAGAATAATTAAAATTTTAGGCCAGCTTGACAAGCTACCCTTCCTCTTGATCTGAGGTGCGAAGATCAAGATATCTTTTTTATGACTTCCATTCCACTTATCGATCCCGGCCCAGAAAAGTGACCGACCAGGCCCTATTGATGAATGAAAGAAAGGCTTTATGAGCCCTGTAAGCCCACACCTGTGTAGAGTGGATCGTTCAACACCTGCGGCACAAACCCATTTTTGACCTATTGGTCCTAGTATCATAGGCGACCGAACGGCCGCCCCCTAATTACTAGACCGACCTGCTATGGTAATTCCATAAACACCTAGCAAAGATATGGCAAACAAATAAAGTAGCCCTATGTTCGGATCTGACAATACCATACCATAATCAAAAGGTACAACGGCCCGAGCGACCAGACTTAACATAAATGTAGCCACTGGAGCCATTCTAAAAAGGGAGAAATTTGCACTACTTGGTGAAATAGGTTCTTTTATAATCAATTTAAAACCATCTGCTAGAGGTTGTAACAATCCAAACGATCCCACTACATCAGGACCCTTTCGACGTTGCACAAAAGCCATTACTTTACGTTCAGCTAGCACTAAAAAGGCTACTCCTAGTAGAAGTGGTAGAATTATTCCAAGTATTTCAGCTGGAACTGCTATGTACATTTTAGATTTTCTATTCACTCATGATCTGGCCTAGTCGACCCGATCATGATATTTCACTCATGATCTGGCCTGGTCGACCCAATCATGATACTGAAGGATGGGACCTTTTCTCGAAAAAGAAAGGAGATTCTATTTCTTCTTCCAAGCCCTTCTTAGAAGATGCAGTCAGTAAGCTCTCACTTATCTTCTTCATTTACGAAAATAGATAGATAAGAAAAGATGTCAGCCTCTCTTTTCTCGCGGAACACTCACTTAATGGGGCTATTTGAATTGGAAGACAACGACAAAAGTGAAAGAAGGAGGTCTATTTCGTTGATCGATGTCAATGGACCAAGAAATCTGTCCTTTGCTGAAAGCTCATAGGGTAAGAAGAATTGAAAGGTAGGTTTTGTCAGTGATTAAATGGAAAGGTCAGCTGGAGCGAAAACCAATCAAACTCAGAAAGATAGGTAGATCGAGCGCGCTGAGGGAAATTCGAGAGATCCGGAGACATGGCCACTACTGGCCTACGGTCCTTGCAGATTACATAACACATGCTAAGAGCTGCGATGCCTGCCAGAGGTATGCGGGAATCCAGCACAAGCCGACTTCCGAGTTATACCCGATTATAAAGCCTTGGCCATTTCGAGGGTGGGCCATGGATATCATCGGAAAGATCTATCCCAGATCTTAAAGAGGTCATACTTTTATCCTAGTATAGTAGCTACGGCCCAGCCTTCTCCACCTTCTGCCCTGGGTAGAAGCCAAGCCTCCCCAGAATGTGACTTCTACGGAGGTAATAAGGGTCTAGTATATATTACTGTTATTCGTCCAGATATTGCTTATGCAGTTCATGTAGTGAGTCAATTTGTGTCTGCTTCTACCGGTCCCCGTCGCGGCGTTAGGAGACATTCATTGGGTAATTCCGCAGAAGACCACACAGGCCATATGTAACGGCTCTTATGCCTTGCCAGCAGAAATCAATCCAGAGACCGTC